>OW203765.1:27518196-27610303 GCA_934045905.1 Leuctra nigra | reverse complement strand
ATTAGTGGTCATATAATAGCACCTCAAAATTAAAATTAAATTCAAGATTATAACACACAATAACGGTCAATTCAACTTCACTTTGTTCACAAGAATCATGAAGTATCTTCCGACTTAAATGGCCATGTCCAAATAAAAATTTACGATTATATACCTAATTACAAGATGATATTATAGTACATCAAAATTAAAATTAAATTCAAGAAAATTATCTCAAATGTCTTCTGATTTAAATTGCCATGTCCATAGAAAAATTACATCAGTTTAAGTTACATAGGTATACCTAAATAGTAAATATTACAAGATGATATTATAGCACATCAAAATTAAAATTAAATACAAGAAAATTATCTCAAATGTCTTCTGATTTAAATTGCCATGTCCATAGAAAAATTACATCAGTTTAAGTTACATAGGTATACCTAAATAGTAAATACTACAAGATGATATTATAGCACATCAAAATTAAAATTAAATACAAGAAAATTATCTCAAATGTCTTCTGATTTAAATGGCCATGTCCATAGAAGAATTACATCAGTTAATAAGTTACGTATAGTCTACCTAATTACAAGATGATATTATAGCACCTCAAAATGAAAATTAAATACAAGACCGTTTTCCAAAACTAATAATGAGATTCAATCATGGTTTTTATACAAATTTACCATCACATTATCATCATCAACTAATTTACCATCACGTAGATATTGTTAGTAGAGATGATCAAAACTTGAATGAATATTTAACACTTCATGATTCTTGTCATTAAGTCCTTGAATAATGTTGATGTGCTGCTTTGAAGAAGGTTTGCAAAATGTAACACTACTGTCTTTCACAGAACGCTTCCTCTTCGTAGAATAAAAGCGAGTTTGGGGCTCCACATTTTTATTTGCAGGCTCCTTATTTCCACCATCATCTAAGTCGACATCGTCCAATGAACTTCTGCGTTTGATGTCTTTAGTAATGTCAATTAACTGGTCAAGTCTTTTAATGACTACATTCGAATCTTCTTCCGTAAACTCCAAGGAGGAGACTTGTCCCATCAGAAGATTTAACTTTTCCATCATCAATTTCTTCGTGTCTGCAGTTTGATGAAGTATCGCATTGTGCGCTTGTACAGCGGAGAGCAGATCAGCAGTGGTTGAATCTTCAACATCAGCATCTAGTTTATCCATCAAGAGAACATCGTTTTCTAGTGGATCTGATGACCTGCGTACACATGCATGAATATGCTTGCAAATATTGAATTTGATAAGATTATCAATGCAGTTACAACTGTACATGTGGACACAGATGTTACAGGTGGGACAAAGAAATTGACAGTTGTTTACACATGATGGTTCAGAGTTCTTCAGTACGGTGTACTGAATATCAGAGTTACTACTCGATGTAACCTCCCACACCGGTCCCTCAAATGACTGTATCATTGAATCAGTTATTTGATCACTACGCCGATGACTCAAATGTATACTGCTGACACGCTGCGAAGGCTTATTTTTTGTAACCTTTATCAGACGCTCAAAAATCTTATCACGGCTGAACTTAATCAAAGCCGTTATACATGTATCCATTCGCTTATTCTTCTTACCTTGAAGGTAAAAATGTTTAAATACTTTATGGAGTGCCTCTAAATACATGTTTGTATTAATCCCAGAACCTATACGAAAGCAGTACGCCCACATTTCTGATCGAGTAGAATAGTGTTTTCGGAAGTATTCACCAAACTCCTTGGTCGATTCATCATCAGTTAGTTCTTGAATTAACTGTTCTTGAGAGATTGCAAACTGATTAGGATTAGTTTCTTGCAAAAGTACACGTACGGCCTTGTAGATAAGAGCTTTCATTTCATTACTACCCGTAATTTTCTCTCTGATACTTTTTCGCCAATTTTTATCGACGTGCCAAGTGCACAAAAGCCTTTGCTTTGATGGACCCATCACAATTTCCCAGGCATTGTAGAACGAAGGGTCATCGTCTGACATGAATACATCGGTTTCAATATTTCCTACTCTATCACGGACGGTTTTAAAAAATAAGTTCCATGAGAGCGTATCCTTCCTATTACTTAGGCAAAAAGCCCCAGGACAGCCAGATCCATACTCGTCCACGGTCAGAAGTGTCGTCAACTCAAAGTCGTACTGGTTTGTACCATGAGTACTATCTACACATATTTTCTTTTTGCCAAACTGTTCTAACATTTTTCTTTGAAATGACGTCAATATTACCAAAAAGAAATCTTTCTTCTCTAACACCCCAGAGGGGTCCTCCACTCCCTGAGGCTTGTACAGAGCAACAGGGTTCTCTTCGACGCCAAGCTTGTTCATACTCTCAACCCACAAGTGAACACTCGTTGCATCATCGGCGTGTTGTCGGCCTACGTGGAGATTAAAGTCTCTCCTGATGTTTCGCAGATGGTTCTTGGTGACAAAACTCTTCGTAGTAATCTGGTCCACAGCTTCATCGCGGATGTCATCCATAATTCTTTCCAATGTCACTCCATCGGCTATTTTTCCTGTGGATAGAAATTTTGTTTTATTGGTTGGATAACTAAATACCTACTACATTTTTTTTAATAAAATCTGACTATCAGAACACAATAGTAGTTACATTTAACGACTATATTCATATTTTGTTACTAGTGAAAGTGCAATTTACCTGCTAGTTGTGTTCGTTCCTCATATGTGAGTGACCGGCGGCTGAAGCTTCTGGAGTGGTTGCAGTGAGTTTTCCAGTAAATCACTTCGACGTCACATTCAGACTCAGTAACAACCATAGAAGAAGGACATGTCCTTTCAATTTTATTCGAACCTTGACTTTTCATCCTTTTTTTCCCAGTTGCTTTTGTAGAAAAACTGCCTGACCGATGACAGTTGTAATAGTATTTCTTCCGATTTCCAAGTACTTTCACTCCTGTCATCAAAACGAACTGTGTGCGTGTTTCTCTTTCGGTCGTTGCCTTCCATAATTGAAATTCTGTAACAATCAAAACATAACCAAAATGTTACGATATTGAAGTGTGTTTGCTAACTTTAATTTTCAATCAGCATAAAATATGAATTGATGACATTTCTATTAGTGAGTCCTACAAGAGCCACTTACCTTTCAGTGAGTTAAATTTCAATTCTTCCTTTTCCGAGTTGATATCGTGAACATCGCTCAAATGGTTCCGCAAATGTTTGGTGTCGGCAAGAACAAAGCAACATTCAGAACATTTTATTTTGCTCATCACCTTCCCGGTAGAAGCAAGTTTGCGAGGAGACGTCTTCGGGCAAGTGGAATGCTTCTTGCGTAGATGTTTATTTAGGTTAAACTTTTTCTGAAAACTTGACTCGCACAAGTGGCATGAAAAGGACTTCAAAGTACCAGGAGATCCTTGTTTGAGTTGAGGCACTATGTTGTGCACATTGCGCAAATGTTTGTAGAGATTGTAAGAATTTGACAGTGACTTATCACATAAATAGCACGATTCCATGACTAAAGATACCTATAGTATTACTTTACTTATCACAATACCTACTACCTAGCACTATTCCATGACCACGAACGTCATAAAAACACACAAAAAGTCACAAAAGAAGTCATAACCTCAAATCTTACACCTACTTACACCTTGCAATTTCTTCTAAGTCCCAGAATATCATAGTGCGCATGCGCTACTCCAACCAATCAGAGAGAGGAATATTAGGAATCCTTCCTTTCTTGATTGCTTCGTAATAATTTCATGGTTTGGAATAAGCTATTAGTTTTATTGTGTCCAACAGGTGTTTAGAACCCGAAAATTACTAAATTTTCGGGTTCTAAACACCTGTCGGACAAAATAAAACTAATAGCTTATTCCAAACCATGAAATTATTTTCATTGAACTGTTCTGAATTCACGTCCATAGCCCTATTTTGATAACAATTACACTGGAAAAAGATATTGATAAAAATCGATTAAAAAACTCTTCAAGGTCAAACTCACTACCCAGCCGTCTTAATACACCCTCCTACCTACCACATACATCTTCCAAGCTTAACAGGAAGTAATAATGACGTTTACTCTCAGGGTAGCCTGTACAGTATATAAATGTCATTATTTACTGTTTTCAAACAATCGGAATATATGGTTGGGGGTGTGGTCTGCCAAATTCAACAACAATGTAGGACTTTCCATAGTTTCAGTTCAGTTTCAGTTTATTTCCATGTTTACATTTGGTTATACAGTAGTAGGTGTACATACATGTATTACACAAAGTAGTGACCCTTAAGCAATTACACTTTATTAGGGCATGTGGAATTCTAATTAATAATAATTATAATAAAAAATATTAAGATTAAAATATGTATGGTATAAAAATAGTGTAGTTAAATGTTGATTTTAGTATAAAGTAACATTTAATTCTTAAACTTAAAGTAAGCTATTTAATATTTTACTATGTACTAACGATCATTTATAGCATATTCTTGGTTTAACTTCAGTCAACATCAGTATTTATTATTTTGATTATTTAGTTTTTACTATCTAGTATATACTCTTCAATGGAATAGTAACATTTATTGATAAGATACTGCTTCATTTGCTGCTTAAAACTAGAGTATTTGTCGATTACTTTCAGCTTGTTAGGCAATGCATTGTATAGTATTGTATTGCTATACTGAGAGTTCTTTTGGGTACATTTTGTTCTATATTGTTCTACATGTATGTTGTTTGCTTGTCTTGTATTGTGTTTATGTACATCAGTGTTTTGTGTGGTATCTTTTCTTAATTTAAATGCTAGGAGAGATTCTAATATGTAAAGGCATGGGAAAGTGAGAATTTTGTATTTTATAAAGTACTTTTTACAGTCCGGTTTTTTGAAGGTGTCCGAATTTTTGTACTTCAGTCCGAACAGTGCCCGTATTGCCTTTCGTTGTATAGTAAATATCTTGTTTGCGTCAGTCGAGTTCCCCCAGAATCTTATCCCATATCTTACATGCGATTCAAAATTGGCATAGTATACTAACTTCGATGTTTTCATGTTTGTTAGTGATATTATTGTCTTGAGAGAAAAATATGACGAATTTAATTTTTTTAGCAATTTGCTGCAGTGACTCTTCCAGTTAAGGTTTTCGTCTATGGTTATCCCGAGGAATTTAGTTTCTTTTACTTCTTTTAGTTCTGCATTATCGTTTTTATTTGTAATGATCATATTTGTTGTTGGGTTATTAATCGGATCATTTTTAATTTTGAAGTTGATATAATTAGTTTTTTGTGAATTTAAAATTAGGTGGTTGTCGTTAAACCATTTGTTTGCCTTAACTAGCGTCTCCTCTGTGTTTTCTTTCAGAATCTCTTTAGTTTTCCCCTTTACTGTGATGTTTGTGTCATCAGCATAGAGTTCAGATAGTTCAATTGTTTCAGGCAGATCATTAATGTATAATATAAATAGCAAGGGACCAAGGATGCTCCCTTGTGGGACTCCACATGTAACGATTTGTGGTTCAGAAAGCAGCCTTGTTTCTTTGTTGTTTCTATTTGTTGAAGTTATTTCGACATATTGAATTCTATTATGCATATATGACTCTAGTAATTGAAGTGCTACCCCTCTGACTCCGTAATGTTCGAGTTTTGCAAGAAGGATTTCATGATTTATGCTGTCAAAGGCTTTTGAGAGATCACAGAAGAGTCCTAATGTATGTTCTTTATTCTCAAGTCCAATGATAGTGTTATCAATGAATCGTTCGATTGCTGTGGAAGTTGATTTATTTTTTCTGAAGCCGCTTTGACAGTTAGTTAAAAGTTTCTCTTGTTCTAGGAATGATGATAGTCGAATATGTATGATCTTTTCTAATATTTTGGAAATTGCTGGTAGTAATGAAATAGGCCTGTAGTTTCCTGTAATTTTCTTGTCACCTTTTTTGAATATTGGTATTATTTTCGCTTCTTTCAGTCTTTGTGGAAATACTCCCTTTTCTATACATGAATTAAATATGTGTGTTAGAGGCTTTGTTATTTCATTAATTGATTTTTTTAATATGCTGGTGGGCAATTTGTCCGTTCCACATGATTTTTTGTTTTTTAATCTAGATACTATGTTGGTTATTTCCCTCTCCGATGTGCTATCCACAAAAAACGATTTAATTGGACGATTTATTTTATTTAAGTGGCACTGGAAATCTTGTTTTGTTGCATTGACTGATTGGGTAATGTCTTTAGTAATATTTATAAAGTCTAGATTGAACAAGTCAGCCACCTTTTTTGGTTCTTCAATAATTTCGTTGTTGTGTTGCAGTATACAATTTTCTGTTTCTTTGGTTTTTAGGGAATTAGTGTATTTATTATCAAGACAGTCGAAAATTAGTTGATACTTGATTTTGTTCATATTTGGCATATTTTTGGTGTCATTTCCAGTATTCTAATTGGGAAAATTTAGTTTAACTTCAATTTCGATTGATGCCTTAGGCCGGGTAGGACCCAACTCTGGATTACGTTAACTCTCGAGGGTTAACCAATGAAACAAGTTGGCGCGAATTCCATAGCCAATAAGATTCACTAATTTCCACTAATCATCGAGAGTTAACTTAATCCAGAGTTGGTCCTACCCGGCCTTAGTAAATTAGAGACAATACATATTTTTTTGCATAACATTTTTCGAGCAGGTATAATCAACATTCAGGATGTTGACCGATCCTTTGGATATAGCCTATTGATCATATTCTAGCTGACTATTCCTTGGTTTTAGGTGAGATCCTGATTGTCGAGGATCCTTTGGGATGGATGATTGGTATTGACCAGAGGGAACAGTCAAGATGTCATCGTCTTGACTTTTGCTTCCGCTGCATGCGTCGATGCAGTGCGATGATACCTTGCAAGTCCTGCACTAATGTGAGTACAGCATTCATTATAATGATTTGCATAGCTGGCCACAGGGAGGGAGGGGGTTGGGGGGGCCCCAAATATGTGTCTATCTCCACGAAAAATTCATATAACATGGTCATGCTGTGACCTATTTTGTTTTTAAAAGGTTAAAATAAAAAATCTACTCAACTGGCCTTCTTCTACCTCTCATTTCATAGAATAGTTAGCATTTTCTACCCCTTTTTTGATAGGATCTATCGAATTTTGTTGCTTGCGTACAGGGGCGGTCTGGGATGAAAAGGACCGGGATGTGATGAGGCAAAGGTCCCGGGGATAAACATGTGACATGGCCCGTAAAGCAATGTAGAGAGAGAAAAAATGTATTTAAAATGAGGAAAAATGCTGGTTAAATATGAAAAACGACAGTCAAATTTAAATAGGGACCCGTAATATGGGGAAAAGGGCCCATAAACGACAGGGGTCCGAGATGCGATTGAACCCCGGGCCAGACTGCCACTGCGATTGCGTAATATTTCAATACTAGAAAAACGCTGAGTGTAACGCGTTGATAAGTGAGCTCCGTAAAACCTATCATCAGTGCAACACCTCATACTGATATTCCCTTCATGTAAAACATTATGTGCCAAAGACATGGCAATTACTTTTGTTATGACAATGCAGCAGTAGGTATGACTGGTGGCTTAGACTAAATAACTGTGCTGGTGGTTTCAGGAGGGAGCAAGGTATCAATTCTCCATGGTGTTGCACCCTCCCCAAGTATGCCAGGATCATCATTGGAAATCAGATTACCTACTTAAGAGGCAAACGGAAGCGAGTGGGAATCGCACGGTTTGTCCGAGCGTTTTTTTTTTAAATTTTGTCTTCCCACTAAATAATTTAAAAAAATCAGATAGTAACGACCCATAACAGCCTAATAGACTAAATAATGCCGCACACTGGAGTACTTTATGACCTCTTGTACGACCTCAAAGTGTTAAATACGATTATTTTTTATTATTTTACTAAAAATATCGTATTTAACACTTTGAGGAAGTACCAGAGGTTATCAAGTACTCCAGTGATTGGCATTGTTTAGTCTATTAGGCTGTTATGGGTCGTTACTATCTGATTTTTTAAAATTATTTAGTGGGAAGACAAAATTTCAAAAAACCGCTCTGACGAACCGTGCGATTCCCGCTCGCTTCCGTTTGCCTCTTAATGTATCAAACTTTCTTTTTCCCTAGGCGATGTATTGCTCGGAAGCCTGCCGTAAATCGTCATGGACAGAAAACCACGATATGGAATGTGCAATTATTGTGAAGCTAATTGCTGCGGATATACCTTACCAATCCATGGTAGTATTGCGGCTATTTGTCGTTGCTCTGAAAAAGCATGGAAGTCTGAAGAAACTCTACGACTATGTCACTCGACTGGATACCGAGGGAAGCAATGTGTGCAACGCTGAGGGGCGTTTCGACCCAACAGACCTGCGTGTCGTCTACAACTTGGCGCAATGTAAATTGCCGAAAGTTGCCCGCGATGCATTTGCCCAATGCTGTGCATTCCTTGTGGATTGTATCAATGAAAAATCACAGATTTTCCACAGTTGCGATAACGAGTTGAAGAAGTTTACTGGAGGACTTCTTATGAGATTCATGAGAATTCATTCAATCAATGTCTTTGCGGTGCAATTCTGGGCACGTGATATTAATTATGTATTTGGAGCCGCTATTTATGCAATTAGCTCATTAATAAATCACCAATGTGTCGCAAATGCTGACCGATATCATCTTGGAAAAACGATGATCGTGTTTACAAGTCTTCCTATCGATAAGGGAGAGCAGGTAATTAACCGACATTTTAATTGTTATTAAAAATGTTTTTCTAAATTTAGATTTATTATGTTCAAAGAAAAATTATTTGTGTATGTGTGTGTTTTCTTTAAAGTAAGGACGTAATAAGGTTCCAGGAGTGTAATGTTCGTATTGAGGCCATGTTGGCCGGATATTTTCGCACTTAATTTTTTTCTGGATATTTTCGCACTTTTATTATCACTTCATCACTGGAAGTTTTCCTTAAAAACTCAGTTCCTTTTGTAAGTTACCCTTCAGGTTGGCTGAGTGGTATCGCTCTGAACTTGTATTCCCGAGGCCCGAGTTCGATTCCCGCAGACGTCCTTCCTTAACTGGGATTTTTTAGTGGTATTCCCTCAGTCGACAGGCAAATGCTGGAAAGGTACCGTACTAATAGGCCACGACCGCCTCCTTCCCACCTACCATCCTTACCTAATCTTCACCATCATCTCCCAATCATTCTCATATCATTCATCCGTCGCCATTAGCCTCGCTGCAGAACAGTGCGACGTTAAGCCCCAGACACACACACCCATACAAACTCAGTTCCTTCCTTTTGTAAGTTACCATTCCATTCATATAAACATTGCCATTCATTGCCAATCAATACCACTTTTTCATAATTTGAAAAAGTGTGTTTCAAGAGGATAAGAAAATATAACATGTAAAATGTAATATTTATGTAAATAAAGCAATCAATCAATCAATCAAATCAATTAAGCAAATCAATAAATCATCATATACCTACCATATTTATTAATAATTAGGCTACTATTCATTTAAACACTTCTTCTTACAGGTGTTCATTTCCTATGATGGAAATAACTGTGACATGAACATGGTTCGAACGAAGCTTAATAAGAATGTGACATCTTTGTATGGCTTCAAGTGTGATTGCCGAGGCTGCACTAATTATTTGGAAGGGACGAATCACTTGCCGCTCTGCCCAAAATGCCGGAAAGTAGTGAACACAGCTCCAAAGCAGGTAACATCAAACACTTCCAAAATTTCATAAATATTTATAGTTTATTATTTGCTAATTGTTATAGGTGGAATACACCAAGCGTACAAATTATCCCCGTAAAATAACACTATGTGTAAAATATTTGAAATTCTTTATTTAGCTATTTCAATAACGGAGGTAGTATGATTATAATACTTTCCGATTTTTCTTTACATTATCTCTAATGCTACGTATAAATTCACATTATTCCTTTAATGATTTAATATTATTTGGAAGAGAATCAAACTCCCTCACACCCAATGTAGGCCAAGCAACGAAGCATTTAACCCGGGACAAATTGCAAGATTTGTCTTTTTCATCAGACCTTATTCAGAAAAATTCGCTGATTACAACAAAAAAAAGTTTTACGCAGAGATGTGAAGGGAAATTGCCCAAAATTACGTGTAAAGTTCAAACTTTGAGAACATAAAATATTTTTTTTAAGAATCACAGGACACATTTTGATATTTGTTTTCAATAAAAAGTATGTATTATATAAGCATGAATTAATACATGATATAAGGATAAATTGGGTGATAATATTAATTATTTTTGGATTTATTCAATTATTTAATAAAATGACGTCATTTAAATAATTAGTCGTAGTGACGTAACTAAAGGAGCTAGAATAAATGTTTTTACGGGAAATTGTTGGAAATAAAGCCTAATATTTTTGGTATGAATATGATCAAAAGTTCACCACGCATCTACTAATTGTTGTCAAACAAAATTTTAATCAAATTATATGAAAAATTAAACATCAATATAACGCAATTATTGGCATAACGGCGGAACTGTTTGATCAGAAAATGTTGTCACTTATAGAATTTTGGCGCCTGATAAAACCTAGCCCAAAGAGAGATTTGTTACGCCATTTTGAAACCGGAAGTGGCATCATCTTGAAAACGGCTGAACCGATAATAACGGAACTGGTGGCAATCGACTCCAACTGTCATATGACAGAACATATCATTAGTAAAACCAGAAATTACCAATAACAAATACCGGAAATGACGTCACAAATATTCAAAATTCTTCTAAAACCCCCTATTTAACAATAAGTACATTAAATAAATACATAAATGCATATCTTTATGAATTTAATTGTAAAAGTCGCTATTTATAATGAAAAAATAATAAGTTTTAACATGGTTATATCATGGTAATAAAAATATTGGTACCTAGTTATAATGCTGTACCGACATAAAATTATGCCGGCATAAGGCTTAAAACCTTTTCTAATTCCAGACACAGAGTGGTATCCACTTAATTAATTGGTATTTGATTTCATTCCAATACGTTTCCTTTTGCCTGGAAGTTAAAGACCCTGATTTCTTTATTATTCACTTTTTCTGTTTGTATATCAACTAGGATTGTAAATCTATGTACATGTGTGAATAAAGATTTTATAAAAAAAAACGTTTCCGAGCTATGGAATCACTTCCGGTTCTCAAAATGGCGACTGAAAACAATGCCACATAGATTTTTTTTAATAAATTCATATATTACATTATAACAAGCCAGAATAATGTATTTATTGTTGAACAGGGGGTTTAGAAGAATTTTGAATACTTGTGACGTCATTTCCGGTATTTGTTATTGGTAATTTCTGGTTTTACTATTGATCTGTTTTGTCATATGACAGTTGGAGTCGATTGCCACCAGTACCGTTATAATCGGTTCAGCCGTTTTCAAGATGATGCAACTTCCGGTTTCAAAATGGCGTCCCAAATCTCTCTCTGGGCTAGGTTTTATCAGGCACCAAAATTCTATAAGGGACAACATTTCCTGATCAAACAGTTCCGCCGTTATGCCAATAATTGCGTTATTTGATGTTTAATTTTTCATATAATTTGATTAAAATTTTGTTTGACAACAATTAGTAGATGCGTGATGAACTTTTGATCATATTCATACCAAAAATATTAGGCTTTATTACCAACATTTTCCCGTAAAAACATTTATTCTAGCTCCTTTAGTTACGTCACTACGACTAATTATTTAAATGACGTCATTTTATGAAATCATTGAATAAATCCAAAAATAATTAATATTATCACCCAATTTTTTTTCGACTATTTTATCTTAATATAATACATAATTTTTATTGAAAACAAATGTCAAAATGTGTTCTGTGATTCTAAAAAAAATATTTTATGTTCTCAAAATTTGAACTTTACACGTAATTTTGGACAATTTCCCTTCACATCTCTGCGTAAAACTTTTTTTTGTTGTAATCAGCGATTTTTTCTGAATAAGGTCTGATGAAAAAGACAAATCTTGCAATTTGTCCCGGGTTCGGCCTGTTTTTAGCCTTCGTTGCTTGGCCTAATGTAGAAAATATACTATTTAATTTGTGGGAGTTGCACGACCTCTGTATTACCACAACAACAAAAATGGTATAGTCTGAAAGTTCAACACTGAAAAGTGGTGTTTCAAAAAGTGGATCAAGACAACACGTTAATTCAGAACTAATTTTAAAAAATCTATAAATATTAGTGCATTGTGTGTAAAATAAGCAGGATCAATGAAAGAACCAATTTGAAACAATTTAATTCCAACAAAGATCACCAATTTATAGTTTGCACGTGACATCATCTCATTGTTGGCGACCATCTTGATGGCACGATTCTCAATAGGTAGCCGTGATTCTGTGCTATTTGGCAATATTTGATACTTTAAGCGCGGTCTTTCAATACTCTGCTAAAGTATCAATTAACTTTTAACAGATAGTTAGTACCAAATTCTGTATTTCAATTGGGTTGCCATGACAATACAGTCCTAATCAACCTTTTAAAAGCTAGCAGAGTATTGAAAGACTGGCCCTTAATTATTAATAGTTACCTGGGCAGCTGTAGACTCCAGAGAAATCATTTATATACGATGAAACCTGCGGGATTTGGCTCAGAGGGTAGAACACAAAGAATCAGCAATATTATAATTTGTTTATTACAGAGAAAATAAATGTTCATTGATGTGAAAAGAGCAATCAAAAATTATGAAAACAATATTACGTTCGATACGTCGGCAGTAGTGATGATGTCGTCTGGTTTGTTTACTTCCGCGTAAACAAGTGGATGGCGTTGACTCTTGCGTAGTGTGTCCCGTGAACTCCAGTCCACCAGCAGAATGAAATGACTGGATATGTCACCTCCTTCAGCTGCGATGCGATGATGTTGTCTAATAACCCCTTGGTTACCAGGACGTCCAGCAGTCCGTGCACAAGGAGTGACCTCCTCGAGCAGTTGGATCAAGTTGGCTCAGGCTGATGACGTTCGTGGCTGCAGACTCGTCGGTTTCTCCCGGAGTTGCAATTCACTAACTTTTATACTTTAACATTTACTGACTTTAATGTTGAAACTGTTCAGTTGATCACTTGTAACTTGAAATTGTCTTAATGCGATATTATTTGCCTCAGCATTAGGCTTGAAGTTTTGAATTTACTGGGTTGACGTTTATACAAAAATGTTATTTTAATGTTTACCTTCGATCACATCGGCACTGTCTCGCTGAAATTATACTATGTTGCGTGCACAAGGCTTCACGGTTCGCGAGGCAGGTCTCACTGCTCTGAGAAAACTCCGACTGATGATGTTTGGCTGGTAGCCTGACGTTTTATACCCTCTGACATCGTTTTCCCTCCAAAGAATCTGATTGGTTGGTTTCGTACACGTGGTAGCTAATTTTAGACATTCTGTCATTTCTAAAGCCCGCGAAACGACTTTCTTTCTGCACGTAGGCCCATGCTTTTCTTGGAATCACTGAAAACTAGTCTGGCTGACTGGTTTTGTAGCGTTATCACAATGACTGGTTCACTTGTTATTACGTGGTGACATCACAATTTAGGTAAGGTCACATACTTTTTATATGGATTCACTCACTTTCTTGATATAATTGCACATTGTTAAACTTATTTGATTGCTTGTTATATTTTTGTCTATATTTTGATTGTTGTTGAATTTTAAAGATTGTAAGTTTACATTATGATTCTAATTAATTACTTTGTGTTCAGTTAACCTTGACTCTAAGAATGCCATGCTACAAGCTTGTTCATTCTTTAAACCTATTTCAAGCAAACATTATTATTTTTAAAGTTAATTTTCTAACCTAGATAGGCCAACTTGTTACAGAGCCCCCTGAATTCTTGTTGTTCACCTTTTGACTGAAGTAAATTTGAAATACATTGAAATTTTGAATGAGAAAATGGTGATAAAACAAGGATTCACATAGAGACTGGACTATCTAGCAGGAATAATCTCTTCCTTTTGACAAACAAAAAGTTTCCTTCAACAGATGCAAGTTTATTTCCCCTTACAGCTGTCTAATCTAAACCTGAATGAATGAACTCACCCCTCCATCTACCAAAACAAAAACAAACCTCATCCTACTTCCCGGAAACGATGCTCGACTCAACCCTCTCTCTTATCACAATCCCGTTATTGGCCTAGTGACCTACTTTTGCTGGGTCATCATACTTAGACCATAACAATCAACATTGCTGTTGTTGTCACTGTGAGAATCAGCTGATCGACGTTGTTCCTTCCGTCCACGATCATATGGAAATGAAACTTTGGCATCTTCTTGAACATCTTGCGTTGGCCCTATTGAAATTACCTCAACTAGGTGTGTCCAGAAGAATTCTTCACGCTTATTCCTTGCAGTGGTCGATGTATAAGTTTCATTTTCTTTCTTGACTTCCGTTTCAGTTTCTTCGTTACTTTCTTCATCTTGAAAGTCTTTATCTTCAATTTGTAGAGATTCTTGCATCAACGGACATGTAATCTTCATCATTTCTTCGTATGCAATTTCTTCGAGCATTTCCATGTTTGATACGTAATCGAAGGGTTGTATTTTCTCTTCATAGCTGGTTTCGGTCAACTCGTCGTTCAATGTTATTAATAACTCGTCATTCATTCGTTCAGTAATACTTGCGGCTGGAATCGAACTAAGCTCCGCACAAAAGTTGTAATTTTCGCTCTTCTCAAATTCTTGGACAAAACTAGACTCGGATTTAACTAATTGTTCTTGATCTGCTGCTTTTTCTTCAATAACTATGGTTTCAGTAACCATCTCAATAATCTCAATAATCTCCTCAATATCTTCAAGATTCTCAATAATCTTCACATCTTCAGTACGACCTTTGCGTCTGAAATCAACAAATTCTTCCTCCTCCAAATTCAATTCAACAACAACATTACAGTTCAGATCCTCCACACAACAAACAGTCTCCATTTCATCGCCGTCAAACTCAATATTGACCAAGGCTTGTCTAGTCACCTCAAATTCTTCATTTTCATCTCGTGAATTGTTCACGGTTTCCTCTGCAACTCCCTGTACCAAACATTCTGGAATGACTTCATCTTCGAACGATTCGTTTTCTTGACTCTCTGCTTTCTTTACAGCGTCTTCTTTAACACCTTCAATGACAACTTCACATGTCTTCAGCTGGTCTAAATCTTCTTGCTCTTTCGTGATGACGTCGTTGTTCTGCAACTCAACTTTCTCAACTTCAAATTGTTCACTGGTTTCTTCGAAATTATCTTGTGGAAGTATAATCTCGGCATCTTCTTCAATTTTCTCTTGTACTGAAATATCGGCGATTTCAACACGATTCTGACTCTGAATCTTCGTTTCTTCTTCTTCCTTCTTCTGTGTCTTGGGCAGACAAAAATCTTGAACATCTTCTTGCGGCGTTGTAACCTCATAAAAACTTTCTTCAACTTTGTCAGGCTGCTCACAGCTCTGCTCAGAATTCACATCTGATTGCAACCTATTGCAGACAACTTCTTCTTCTTCTTCTTCTTCTTCTCTCGTTGAAACATCTGCTTCGAATGCAGCGTCTTTCTCCAGTTCATCCTTCCATTTTCTTGAAACTTCACGGACGTATTCTATGAGATTTACGCGTTCCCAATGCCACAATTGCTTCAAATCTTCACTTTCCGAATCTGCATAATCATCATAATATGCTGCTCCGTACACGTGGTCATCATATTCGGAACTTTGCTTGGAATACGTTTCCTCTGCTTCATATTTGTATTCCCTATATCTTCTCCAATTTTCGTCTTCTTTGTCGTATCTCCTAAGTAATTCTGCCCTTGCCCTTTTACTAATCTGCGCATTTTCTTCTGTCCTGTCGTGACAAATACTTATCAACTCTTCCTCATCCAATGCAGCAAATTCTTTCATCGTCCATTTTTCTTCTCTTCTTCTTTCAAATTCTATATAGATTCTTCTTGACAATTCATCAATTCGTTCTGTTCTCATTAAATGGTATAAATCCCGATTACTAAACTCGCAGAATTCTAATTTGACACTTCTATTTTCTTCTTGTTCTTCATATTCCTTCTTATTTAGCTCGACCCAGGATTTCCAATATTCTTCATCTTTTTCATCCATCGTAAAAGTTCTTTACGGCTTGTTCTTCAGTTTTCTGGATCTTTACATCTTCTTCAGACGACTTCCGTCAACAATCATCAGCGACTGGGTTAGGTCATTTCTGTCGATGCCTAATCTGGTTCCCACGGTATCAATAACAACAAACTTGTTCCCATGACAATTAACTACACAGTTGATGTTTCTGCCCCCCTCTATCACCTGAATACTCGTGACCTCTGACTCACTAAGCTCTGCCCCCTCTACATCATCTAAATTCACTGTTGACGATAAACTTGCATCTCGATCTGCCATCGTAACAGATGTAATGAACTAACATGCACAAATCTACAGTTGGCTTTATCTTTACGTTAACGGGTTGATTCTATGTAAAATTTCCAAATACATGAAAATTTTACGCAATGCCTGTGTCCACAAGTTTCAGAACAACTGAGTAACTCTTTCACAATCAAGAAAACAATTATTTCTTTCAAAACAATTGCTCCCAGGAATGTTATTCGAGCCCCACACGTTGAGCGCCACTGAAACCTGCGGGATTTGGCTCAGAGGGTAGAACACAAAGAATCAGCAATATTATAATTTGTTTATTACAGAGAAAATAAATGTTCATTGATGTGAAAAGAGCAATCAAAAATTATGAAAACAATATTACGTTCGATACGTCGGCAGTAGTGATGATGTCGTCTGGTTTGTTTACTTCCGCGTAAACAAGTGGATGGCGTTGACTCTTGCGTAGTGTGTCCCGTGAACTCCAGTCCACCAGCAGAATGAAATGACTGGATATGTCACCTCCTTCAGCTGCGATGCGATGATGTTGTCTAATAACCCCTTGGTTACCAGGACGTCCAGCAGTCCGTGCACAAGGAGTGACCTCCTCGAGCAGTTGGATCAAGTTGGCTCAGGCTGATGACGTTCGTGGCTGCAGACTCGTCGGTTTCTCCCGGAGTTGCAATTCACTAACTTTTATACTTTAACATTTACTGACTTTAATGTTGAAACTGTTCAGTTGATCACTTGTAACTTGAAATTGTCTTAATGCGATATTATTTGCCTCAGCATTAGGCTTGAAGTTTTGAATTTACTGGGTTGACGTTTATACAAAAATGTTATTTTAATGTTTACCTTCGATCACATCGGCACTGTCTCGCTGAAATTATACTATGTTGCGTGCACAAGGCTTCACGGTTCGCGAGGCAGGTCTCACTGCTCTGAGAAAACTCCGACTGATGATGTTTGGCTGGTAGCCTGACGTTTTATACCCTCTGACATCGTTTTCCCTCCAAAGAATCTGATTGGTTGGTTTCGTACACGTGGTAGCTAATTTTAGACATTCTGTCATTTCTAAAGCCCGCGAAACGACTTTCTTTCTGCACGTAGGCCCATGCTTTTCTTGGAATCACTGAAAACTAGTCTGGCTGACTGGTTTTGTAGCGTTATCACAATGACTGGTTCACTTGTTATTACGTGGTGACATCACAATTTAGGTAAGGTCACATACTTTTTATATGGATTCACTCACTTTCTTGATATAATTGCACATTGTTAAACTTATTTGATTGCTTGTTATATTTTTGTCTATATTTTGATTGTTGTTGAATTTTAAAGATTGTAAGTTTACATTATGATTCTAATTAATTACTTTGTGTTCAGTTAACCTTGACTCTAAGAATGCCATGCTACAAGCTTGTTCATTCTTTAAACCTATTTCAAGCAAACATTATTATTTTTAAAGTTAATTTTCTAACCTAGATAGGCCAACTTGTTACAACGAAAAGGAATCACTTGCATATAGATACATCAATTTACCTCCATTTTAAGTTATATATGACCCGTCAACGTGCCAACAACATGTCCGTCCTTCTTAGCATTCTGATATAAAACAAAATATAATTAATTGAAAATTCAAAATATTGATCAATTTGATTTTTCAGATGGTGAAATGTCCTTACTGCAACCACTGCTTCAATGCCGGTGCCGTAATATCCAAGGCCCAATACTTGATTTTAAGTTTGGCCCAAATTTTTGGTGAACCAATACCGAATCGTGTGAAAATTGCTGAAATAATCACCCAATTACACCGCACGGTCGCAACCTCAAACTTTACAGTGGATGGAATGCAATCTATGCTGAAATACACTGTTATTAAGGCAGGACTTGGTTATGCCGACATTGGTTTTAGTCCGAAACTACCTAAGATAAGTGTCCAATTTTATGCTCTTCCATAAATATTACCATAAAGTAATATTACATAGCTATTCCCATTTAAATGCTTTGTCTAATTTTGATTGTAATCATTGCTGCAAAGTGCATAATATGTCACAGGATTGCAGGTTAGATATTTTAAATTAGGTATACTGATTGTGATATTACTTACATATGTAACATTACATAAATATGAATCATGTTGATTTTGTTGGTTAGTACCTTTGCAAAAATATGTTGCTTCAAACCAGTAATTTACAATATAGGGATGCCTAATCGAAACTATTTATCGATTCCATTCAAAGAGGTTCGATTCCATTCCATTTACAAATGAGAAAGAAAATTAGCGAGAATGTCACATAGGTAATTCAGTGTAGATTTTCCAATAGTTTGGATCTAATCAAATGTCAAAATCAACTTCCAAGGGTTCATTCAAAAATTAATTAATCGAAAGGAAAAATATTGATTTTGACAAAAATCTCTTCGAAATCGCGCATCCCTAATATACGTAACATGTGAGTTCCAATTTTATCTACAGTTTTTGAATGAATTTGATACAATCATTACTTTTCATCTAATAATGTAAAAGTGATTTATTTTGCATGCTTAGGTTCGGTTTAGTGGAGTCAAGATGTCCTATATAATGGCAAATTAGTGCGTTTGCGATACTATTCGTGAAAATTGGTACCATTACTAATTCAAGTATGAGGAATCCAAAAATCGATGGCACCAACCTGAGTAATTAATACTTTCTGCGTAATTAGCATAATTAGCATAATTAATAAACATGGATAAAATAATATATAATTTTATAATATGGTCTATATGGGTATCCATCGAAAGCTCGTCATGTCTACAATCCATATAAATCATAAAAAGTTAATTTTTTTCATTCACATAATAATAAACCGTATAATTAATTATTTTATAAAAATCGCCATTCAACAAAAAGCTTAAAATGACCCCTCAGATTTTGATAAAACTTGGTAGGATTGGTCACAAGCCCAAAGTAAAACAAACGTATTTTTTGGTTTGTCCATTTATTGAGTACTTTTGGATTTCCAGACCCTCAAAAATAGAAAAATAGAATTTTGATCAAAAATGTGTGTTTAGTTCCTAATTAGCATAATTAATTATTAATTGATTGGTCACAAGCCCAAATTAAAACATACGTATTTTTTGGTTTGTCCATTTATTGAGTACTATTGGATTTTCAGGCCTTCAAAAATCGAAAATTCGAATTTTGATCAAAACTTTGTTTTTAGTTCCTAATTAGCATAATTAATTCTAATTAATTATGCTAATTAGTTATAGATAGATAATTAATTATAATTTATTATGCTAATTAGGAACTAAACACAAAATTTGATCAAAATTCGATTTTTCGATTTTTTAGGGCCTGGAAATCCAAAAGTACTCATAAATGGACAAACCAAAAAATACGTATGTTTTACTTTGGGCTTGTGACCAATCCTACCAAGTTTTATCAAAATCTGAGGGGGTCATTTTAAGTTTTTTGTTGAATGGCGATTTTTATAAAATAATTAATTATACGGTTAATTATTATGTGAATGAAAA
This sequence comes from Leuctra nigra, assembly GCA_934045905.1. NCBI lineage: Eukaryota > Metazoa > Arthropoda > Insecta > Plecoptera > Leuctridae > Leuctra > Leuctra nigra. The sequence continues at coordinate 27,590,452 of OW203765.1, read as the reverse complement.
AATTTAACTTTTTATAATTTATATGGATTGTAGACATGACGAGCTTTCGATAGATACCCATAAAGACCATATTATAAAATTATATATTATTTTATCCATGTTTATTAATTATGCTAATTATGCTAATTACGCAGAAAGTATTAATTACTCAGGTTGGTGCCATCGATTTTTGGATTCCTCATACTCGAATTAGTAATGGTACCAATTTTCACGAATAGTATCACAAACGCACTAATTTTAGACATCTTTACTCCACTAGTTAACTGTTTGTAATATAAAACGAATAGTTTCTATCAAGTTAATTTTCTGAGTGATAATCTTTTGATGATGAATGTAATGGTTGACTCTACTTTCTATAAATGCACTTTGCTTTTCTTCTCAAAAACACTCGCTTCTTGATTGTAATACCCTGTTCACACTGAGAATTCGATCATGATCCAGTTCAATTACAATCGAAATCAAAATGGAGGCAAGATTCAAGTTAAACTTTATAATGCTTGTTACATTCTAATTAGAGCATGCATTTGTACATTTATATTTTTAATAATTTCTTTTGTTTGACATTGATCTTCTTTTGTTTTCTTTAGTTCGATCATGATTCAGATTTCGATTGGGTTCTTACAACTCAATCGAGATTTTGGATCATGATCGAATCCTCAGTGTGAACAGGGTATAACCCTCCCTTTCCCTGTCTCTTAGATATGGAAAGAACAAGTGATTGCGAATATTGCTATTTGCTATTGAGCATATCACATATTTGTGAATATGTGATATTGCTCATTTGTCTACAGAAATGATAAGTAACAATGTATTTAGAGCAGCTATATAACTGGGGTCCTTACAGTGGGTCAGCGTCGGCGAAGTTCACGAACTATTCCTAGCATTTAGGTAAGTTTAAAACAAATCTCAGAACAAATATTGGATTAAAATATTTGTGTTTGTCCATCTTTCCAAATTTTTTGTGAAGATAAACTTGACATCAAATCACTTTTAATAATGGTAGTGGCTCTCAAACGGCTGGGAATACCTCCTCGCGGGGGGTTGGGGGTGGGGGGGAGGGGGAGTTAGTCCTATTGGAAAATCGCCGCCTAAAGAATACGAACACGTAGTTTTGAAGTAGGTGTCACTCTTATAGGTGACCAAGTATCAAATTACCAAAAATATTGTCAAAAACCCACAGAGATAGTCCAAATTCATCTTCGAATTAAAAAATTTTCCCGAGCCTGTGCGGCTCTGACCCACATGCTGCTGTATTTTATGGGCCAACCCATGATGACCTTCACTTGTTTCATTGACGGGCACCTGGTTCTCCCCCTTCCACAAGGTCTAATGCTGCTTTAGCTAATGATCCTCCCTTGTGTCGTTGACGGGCACCTAGTTCCACCCCTTCCACAAGGTATAATGCTATTTTTGCTCGTGATCCTCCCTTGTGTCGTTGGCGGACACCTAGTTCTACCCCTTCCACAAGGTCTAATGCTGATTAAGCTTGGGATCCTCCCTTGTTTCATTGACGGGCATCTAGTTCTACCCCTTCAAGGTCTTTTGCTATTTTCGCATCTGATCCTCCCTTGTGTCGTTGACGGGCACCTAGTTCTACCCCTACCACAAGGTATAATGCTGTTTCAGCTTGTGATCCTCCATTGTTTCATGACGGGCACCTAGTTCTACCCCTTCCACAAGGTCTTATGCTATTTTCGCATCTGATCCTCCCTTGTGTCGTTGACGCCTAGTTCTACCCCTACCACAAGGTATAATGCTGTTTCAGCTTGTGATCCTCCATTGTTTCATGACGGGCACCTAGTTCTACCCCTTCCACAAGGTCTTATGCTATTTTCGCATCTGATCCTCCCTTGTGTCTTTGACGGACACCTAGTTCCACCCCTTCCACAAGGTCTAATGCTATATTGCTCGTGATCCTCCCTTGTGTCGTTGACGGGCACCTAGTTCCACCCCTTCCACAGCGTTGTACATGCTGACTCGCGACCCAGCATTGTGCGTGTGACTCGACGGTGGCCGCCACGTTCGAATACTCCCTGGTTTTCAACGCGCACGCATTGGACTTTCACAAACGCCTAGCGGTCGAGTGGTCTATAAACCCCACTAGAATAATGCACCGTTTCTGTATTGTTGATCAGGAGAAATGGCGTATTCAGGGGCGGGGGGCATGGCCTTCCAGAAATCAGGGTTTCATATAAAAAAAATAAGCCCAGGTGCATAAAACACTTAAAAATAGACAGATCATTTCAAAAACATTCCAAAATGGTTATAATTGAGATAAAATTCCAAAAAAATTCCGGGGCTATGCACCCCGGATTTGCATTTCCTACGAAGCTTAACAAATTTATATATTCCTAAACCTCTTTGACCAATTTTTGGATATTTTGTAATTTATGATTCCCCAAAATACACTGCGATTCAAAATTGAATCTAAACGAATGACCTTGAACAAATTTTTCTTGTTTTCCTCTGTGATTTTTCAAAATATTAGTGATGCCTCTCCCCCCCCCCCCCCCCCCGAAATTTCATCCTAGATACGCCCTTGATCAGGAGCTAGCCTATGATTTTCACTGAATACGTTCATGACATAAAATTTGTCACATAAAAAATGTCGAACCTAAAAGAATCACGTTTGGTGTCGAGTTCAAGGACGGTGTTTGTGTTGCGACGGACGTCATAACGCTGCGTTTACCCAGGGAATTAATGTATTACTTCGGCGTGGGTTTTCCTGGGTTTCTACCTCAAATCTGTATTTTGTGAGACCTTTATGATGACTATCATTTACATATCCACGAGTTTTAATTTTATTTGCACTTTGAATAAATTAAATTTGAATAATGCATACAAATTTAAGAACATAAATACAAAAAATCTCGCCAAACAAATTCTTACCAAGTAAGAAAGAAATTAAAAAATCACATTCTACACAATGAAATAAACAAAAATGTATTGTTTACTTTGGTTGTTCAAAATTACAATGATGAAATAAAGAATTTACAAAATTTACAAAAATAAAAAATAAACTCAATAATTACCTATATTAATTATTGCAAAGTGATTTCTACTCCATTTAATAAATAACTTTTTTCTTTTGCAGTCGATTATAGCAGCCTATATTTATAGAAATATAGGTAAATCGTACAATGAACCAAGGAATTTTCCAACCATTTCGCCCGCTTGGCGCTCGTTCTGTCGTCTCCGCAAAGATCAGTCTAGGTAGGAGGGGAAATGGTTCTCTCCCCTCCCCCCCCCCCCCCCCCCCCTTCCGCCGTCGACAAGTTCAGCTGATCACCACAGCAGAGCAAGCAGATCCACTGACAGCTGACCGGCCCAAGCACAGCAGAAGGAAGACAAGACCCCGTTCCGTTACGGTGACATTACTAACACTTGACAAGTACCAAGATTGAGGTGGTGAGGTGCTGTGCTCTTTTGCAGTGTGATTGATATTGCAGTTATTGATACAATATCAGAAGTGAGTATGCATGCATTCATATTATTGGTATCACAATTTCAATGAGACATGTGCCTCTTGGTAAGCACTTTGTTAAGATGTTACAAGATCATGTCTTCAAGGACATTGATGATTTATTAAACCCTAATGTACTAAAACAAAACAGTATTTTATCATCTGATAACTAACAGCGGAATACAGCATGCATGAAAGACGAATGAAAGTAATGCCAATGGGCGGTCTCGGTAGGGCACCAGTCGCCAGACAAAAAAAATCCAAATTAATTTTCAAGTATTTTTTTGCATTTCAGCTTGCAATTTTCTTCATCAGAGCTCAACATTTTCAAAACTTGTACCTAGCTTCATGAAAAGTGAAATAATATTGCTTCATAACAAAACAACCCATCGACAATCGACATCCCATAAAAAGTGTGTGTCCAAATTCGCCCCCCCCCCCCTCATTTTATATATATACGCTTGAAACTTCCTAGATCACAGCACTGCATTTATAGTGCGAATTAGTTCCATAGTATCAGTATCCTAGTTCCATTCCAGAAATGAAACGCCGATATAATGTTGTATAATGCTTGTCAGTGGCGGCTATTACAGTGTGCAAGGTGTGACAATTGCACACCTGATCATCCAAGAAAATTATTTAAAAGTGCTCCCTAATCCAGGAAGTAGGAAGTTAAATATTTTGTCTAATCATTTTGCTCTCCAAAAGACGTAAAAATGCATCAATTTCAAACTAAAGATACAAAAAAATCCGGGGTTATGCGCCCCGGCCCCGCATCTGCTGGGGGTTCTCCTCTTAGAGTACTTTCTTCTACGTCCTTCTATGTAATTGAACACCTGTTGTAAAGCCAAATAGCCGCCACTGATGCTTGTGGCAAGGGGGGGGGGGGGGGGTGGTAGATATAGGGGCTGTTCCTAAAGTATGTTACGAAAATTATGCTACTTTTTTACCCCCCCCCCTGTCACAAATTGTCACACGTTGAACAATGTCATGTGACATGTCACACCTGCAGACCCCCTTTCCTCCCTAGAAAACACACTAAAGGCATATTTTCACTCTATAACTATTGATTTATTTACTGCAAAAAATACCCCATAAAAAACACTCCGTGTAAAAATACCAGCCAAGTCTTTTCAACTATAAAAAAAAATAGAAGAAATCTAGAAATTCAGCACTGAAAAGTAGTGATATCAAAAAATGGGCCAAGTCAAAACTTAATTCTAAAAACCAAAATATACTTGGCGCATCGTGTATATGAATAGTAAAGAAGCATGCCAAAAATCAAATGTACATCTAAACTAAATATACAATATACCTATAATGCCCTTAAAAACAATGCGCCAAGGTATATTTTGGTTTTTAGAATTAAGTTTTGACTTGGCCCATTTTTTGATATCACTACTTTTCAGTGCTGAATTTTTAGATTTCTTCTATTTTTTTATAGTTGAAAAGACTTGGGCTGGTATTTTTACACGGAGTGTTTTTTATGGGGATATCACTAATTTTTTTAGTTAATTTACACAACTTGTAACACATATCGGAGCAACAATGACTAATTCCTTTAAAAAAATACGCTATTTCCAAATTGGTTACAACGAAAAATTGTGTTTGGTGCTAAATATAAGCTTTTAGTGATATTCCATGTTTATTGTTTATTGTTTATTCGTCATTGGATCACAAAGTGATGACATGTCAAATAATTAATATAATACAGCAATATCTAGGCATAGTCAAGTTGTACAAAATCAATTGGATACTTATACAAAAAATGAACATAAATTAGAGTGAAGGACAAAATTCCTTCATTGTATAAAACATTTGCCTATAAGATAATGCTTTAGTCTATATCTAAAATCACTGGCATCCTTTATATTTTTTAATTCGTCTGGTAAAGCATTAAATAATTTGGCACTGCGTAAACTGGATCTTTTGTAAATAAGCACTTAATCTGTGCCGAACAGTTGTAAAATCATATCGATTACGAGTGGTATATGTTCCATGCTTTGCCGTAGCCATTAGATCAGTAGTTCCAGTCACATATAAAATAGTATAAAAAATGTAAAGGCTGGCCAGAGTCATAATTCTAAACTTGACAAAGAATGGTACACACGAATCCTTAATATAAACATCAGCACAGGGGTCAAAACTAGCATTAGCTAAGTACCTGATCGCCCGCTTTTGAAGTATGAATAACTGCTTTACGTGGCAGGAATTACCCCACAGCACAATACCGTATTGAATTCTAGACTGAATGTAGGAAAAATAAACTAGCTTAGCAGTATTAAAATCAACACACTCCATTATTCTTTTGAGTAAATAACACCCAGAAGCTACTGTTTTACAAACTTGATTTATGTGACTACCCCAATCAAGGTTCTTGTCAATGACAACACCTAAAAATTTAGTCTCATCAAACTCTTACAACTGACATGAAGGATGAAGAACTCTAACATGAAGAATTGCGAAAGCATCGTTCCAATCGGTCCAGCCGTTTTCGAGATATGGCATCACTTCCGGTTTTCAAAATTGCGGCTGAAATAACTGCCACCTAAAATTTATTTCTATAAATGTTATGTATCATTATAAGCCTACTGAATATGTAGTTCTTGTAGTAATAGGTGACCCCATAAAAAAACACTCCGTGTAAAAATACCAGCCAAGTCTCTTCAACTATAAAAAAAAATAGAATAAATCTAAAAATTCAGCACTGAAAAGTAGTGATATCAAAAAATGAGCCAAGTCAAAACTTAATTTTAAAAACCAAAATATACTTGGCGCATCGTGTATATAAATAGTATAGAAGCATATGCCAAAAATCAAATGTACCTACCTAATTATATATAATATACCTATAATGCCCTTAAAAACGATGCGCCAAGTATATTTTGGTTTTTAAAATTAAGTTTTGACTTGGCTCATTTTTTGATATCACTACTTTTCAGTGCTGAATTTTTAGATTTATTCTATTTTTTTTATAGTTGAAGAGACTTGGCTGGTATTTTTACACGGAGTGTTTTTTTATGGGGATATCACTTATTTTTTTAGTTTATTTACACAACTTGTAACACACATCGGAGCAACAATGACTAAATACTTTTAAAAAATACGCCATTTCCGAATTGGTTAATACGAAAAATTGTGTTTGGTGCTCAATATACCTAAGCTGAAAGTGATATTCCATGAAGAATTGCGAAAGCTTCGTTCCAATCAGTCCAGCCGTTTTCGAGATATGGTATCACTTCCGGTTTTCAAAATGGCGACTGAAATAACTGCCACCTAGAATTTATTTCTATAAATGTTATGTATCATTATAAGCCTTCTGAATATGTAGTTATTGTAGTAAGAGGTCATTAAAATCTAGATCTTCATTTTCATGACGTCATTTCCGGTTTCGGTAATAGTACATCTCTACTTTAACTACTGATATTCCATATAGACGACCGTCTGAATCATTTGGCGCTAGTTTCATTCCGATCGGTTTAGCCGTTTTCGAGATATGACGTCACTTCCGGTTTCAAAATGGCGACTACCGGTTGGATTTATAAAAAGGCACCTCAGACGCCAAAAGTGCACATGTGGTAAAAATTTCAGATCGATCGGCTAAGCCGTTTAGGCTGTGGCGGTGATAGCGGTGTTTCCTGATATCATCTGAATCATCATCTAAAGATCAAAGTGGTGTAATTTCACTGTTTTCTCGGCCCTCTAGCTCGCAAATGGTATAGCCTATTGTTCCCAAATTTGGTATATGTGGTGGGGTGGTGGGCCATAGCTCAAAATTAAGATATTTTACAACAATGAGATTTTCCAATTTTATGATCCAGTAGGCCGAAAATGCCATGTTGTTGCTTACAGTAAAAGTAGTTGGTCTGGCTCCTCATTTTATTAGGCATTTACGGTATGTTGAGTGAGTGTGAGTGTACAGTACGACTTGGCTGGGTGGAGCGACCGCTCCACTAGATAAAAGACTAATTCTTCATTTTTTTGAGGTCATTTCCGGTTTCGCTAAAAGTACAATTATCTACTTCAACAATTGATATTCATAAAGATGACCGTCTGAATCGATTGGCGCAAATTTCGTTCCGATCGGTTCAGCCGATTTCGAGATTTGACGTCACTTCCGGTTTCAAAATGGCGGCATGAAACCAGTTATAGCAAAAGGCACCTTAGACGCCAAAAGTGCACATGTGGTAAAAATTTCAGACCGATCGGTTAACCCGTTTAGGCTCTGGCCCTGTCAACAGTGTTTCCTGATATCTGAATCATCAGAAGATACCTTTTAAACAGGGACCCGAACCGGAACCGGAACCGGGACCGGGACCGGAACCTAGAACCGGTATGAACCTTTATAATTTCGGAACCGGAACCGGAACCGTTATACTTTTTTCCCAAAGAACCGGAACCGGAACCCGAACCTTTATAATCAATTAGGTTCTTAAAGGTTCTTAAAGGTTCTTTAAGGTTCCTTCTTTTAATAAAAAATCATGTATATCACTTGGATATAATATTATTCACAAAGTTGTATCAAGCTTATTTTTATTTTTTTGATAAAATTTCCAAAATGTATTTTTTGTAGACATTTTTAATTCTTGATAAGAAATAATAATTCTTCATATTTATGCAAACGCTGCTCGAGTTTTCAATTTTTGAATCTGACTACTGCGATGAGAACTGCATTGCCGACAATTTGAATATGATAGCTCAGGAAAAATCAATATCCCAGAAAAAACACTCCGTGTAAAAATACCAGCCAAGTCTCTTTAACTATAAAAAAAAATAGAAGAAATCTAAAAATTCAGCACTGAAAAGGAGTGATATCAAAAAAGGAGCCAAGTCAACAAATTTTCCAAATTTTAATCGTACCATTGAAATAAAAATATCAACCCCCGAGAAATACTTAAAAAAAGGACTTGGCGCATCGTTTTTTTAAAGACACTTTTCTATCCTAAAAGTATAGGAAGAACTCTACAAGTATATTTTCCTGAGTATATCACATTCATTATCGACGAATCATACTACGTTTTAATATAACTAGTACTCTTACCTACTGGCAGTTTTGGTATTTTGTCAATATTCAGAGGAAATAAACGGATAAACGAATAACGAATAAACGGAAGCGGCCTAGTCTATTCGTTATTGCCACTATTTCTAGGGTCATATTAATCAATCATACTTCTCAATATCGTGACTGAGGGAAATAGCGAAAGCGCTCATTACAAGAAGGCCGTCAATGAGATTTGTATAAGTGACTAGTGCACTGAGCCATGCTGCTCAAATAATTACTGACTAGATTTTTATCTAAAGTAATACGTTATGTAATTTATGAATTTTTTTGGTATAAAATGTTAATTAATAGCAATTAATTACACGGCGAGAAGGTTCGAAGTATAATGCTGTAGTAGGTATGTTGATGTACCCACAAAACTATAGGTACCTACCAATCACAAACACAACTGTTCTGTATTTATTGCTTGTAAGACAATGCTATGTTTCTTTGCGTACTTATATTTAAATTTAAAATATTTTACAGAATGTTCAATATTTAATTTGAAAGTTTTGTCCCAATTTTTCTAGGCATTTCTGAACTACGTAGTATGTGAGTGGCTTAAGCTTAAGAATAGAAAAATGTCTTTAAAAAAACGATGCGCCAAGTCCTTTTTTTAAGTATTTCTCGGGGGTTGATATTTTTATTTCAATGGTACGATTAAAATTTGGAAAATTCGTTGACTTGGCTCCTTTTTTGATATCACTCCTTTTCAGTGCTGAATTTTTAGATTTCTTCTATTTTTTTTTATAGTTAAAGAGACTTGGCTGGTATTTTTACACGGAGTGTTTTTTTCTGGGATATCACTTCTTTTGTTAGTTTATACATACAGCTTGTAGCACATGTCCGAGCAGGGACTAATTTCTTTAAAAAAATACGCCTCAACCGATTTGGTTACTATGAAAAGTTGCGTTTGGTATAAGATGACAATGATTATCCAAGAAGAATAGCTTAAGTTTCGTTATAATCGATCTAGCCGTTTTCGATACATGACGTCACTTCCGGTTTTGAAATAGCGGCCGAATTCCGGTATAGGTAATAAGAAAACAATCTAGTTTTATCTAGTTGATACCTTCATGAACGACCATCTGAATTCCTAATCCCTATATTTCCGTAAAATCGGTCATGCCGTTTGTAATATATGACGTCACTTCCGGTTTCATTTAGTGGTTCCTGCCGCCATTTCCGGTACCATTAATTTATTTATTCATTTTTCACAATTGATTTTTCAAATAAATAGCAGAATGAATACGCAGGAGCTAGTTCAGTTGCAACCGGTACAGGCGTTTTAGATATATGACGTCACTTCCGGTTTCAGGAATGGCGGCCGAGAACACTGCTACCTTGAATATATAAATTGTATTGTCTATGTTACAATGTAAGTTAATTATGTACGTATTTTAAGTATAATTTGTTGAAATAAGTTAAATATTGCGTATTTATGACGTCACTTCCGGTTTAGAAAATAAGAAAATAATATTTTTTTTATTGATACTTCATATAGATGACCATCTAAATCGAATGGCGCTAATTTCGTTCTAATCGGTCCAGACGTTTTTGAGTTATGACGTCACTTCCGGTTTAAAAATGGCGGCACAAAAAATCACAAGAGGCAAGGTATCATCAGACGCCAAAAGTGCATATGTGGTAAAAGTTTCAGGTCGATCGGTTTAGCCGTTTAGGCTGTGGCGGTGATAGCAACGTTTCCTGATATCATCTTCAGAATCAGAAAGTGATGTAATTTCACTGTTTTCTCGGCCCTCTAGCTCGCAAACGGCATAACATATTGTTCCCTAATTTGGTATATGTAGTGGGGTGGGCCATAGCTCGAAATTAAGATATATCGCAACAATGTGAGATTTTCCAATTTTAAGATCCAGTAGGCCGAAAATGCCATGTTGTTGCTTACAGTAAAAGTGGTTGGTCTGCTCCTCAGTTTATTAGTCGTTTACGGTATGTTGAGTGAGTGTGAGTGTACGGTACGACTTGGCTGGGTGGAGCGACCGCTCCACTAGATGTTTACGTTGTCTTATGGAGAAAATTGCAGCCACAATACTATCTCCTCTGATATTTACTCTGCGCACCATCCTGTGAATTTTATACAGACACTGCCTACACCTGTGTTTGCATTCATAGGAAAATCCAAATCCAATAATTCCATTAAAGTAGACATTGGTAATACTGATGTTTTATAATATAGTTTGATTTTTAAATTTTAGAACCGGAACCGGAACCCGGAACCTTTATGCAGGAACCGGAACCGGAACCGAACCTTTAAGAATAATTGTTTTAGAACCGGAACCGGAACCCGAACCTTTATAAAATAAAATTGTGGAACCGGAACCCGAACCTATATTCATAAAGGTTCGGGTCCCTGCTTTTAAAAGAGGTGTAATTTCACTGTTTTCACGGCCCTCTTGCTCGCAAATGACATAACCTGTTGTTCCCAAATTTGGTTTAGGGGGTGGGGTGGGCCATACGAGGGGGGTCATTATATTCGCGGACTCGAAGGGAATAAAATAAAAAAATAACACAGTTTTATTTTTCCTTTTCAATATATTCTCCCTTAACACGAATACATTTTTCAGAACTTTCAATAAGTTTGTTCATGCCCTCGAAAAAAAATGTTTTGTCTTTAGCCGAAAAATAGTCAGAAATTGCACTTTTAACTTCTTGATCACCCCCAAATTTCTTCCCACGAAGTGATTTCTTCATGTTTGGGAATAAAAAATAGTCGGACGGAGCCAGGTCTGGACTGTAGGGTGGGTGGTTTAAAGTTTGGAAGCCACAGTCGTGAAGTGCAGCCATTGCAACATTGCACATGTGCACTGGCGCGTTGTCATGCAGGAGCAGCACCCCTCTGGTCAATTTTCCTCTTCTTTTCTTCTTCAAAATTTCTTTCAACTGTTTCAGCAGATCAGAGTAGTACTGTCCAGTTATTGTGACACCCTTATCTTTGTAGTCAATCAGTAATATACCCTCTGTATCCCAAAAAACAGTCGCCATGATCTTCCCAGCCGATTGCGACACCTTGAACTTCTTAGGGGGGGGGGGGGGTGCCCTTTTGATGCCACTGCATGGACTCGTGCTTTGACTCAGGCTCATAATGATGAACCCAAGTTTCATCTCCAGTGACAATCCGGCTCAAAACTTCATTTTTGTTGTCTCGGCAGAGGTCTAAAAATTCACGTGAACATTTGACACGCTGTCGTTTCAGAAGCATCCCAAAAAACAGTCGCCATGATCTTCCCAGCCGATTGCGACACCTTGAACTTCTTAGGGGGGGGGGGGGGGGGTGCCCTTTTGATGCCACTGCATGGACTCCTGCTTTGACTCAGGCTCATAATGATGAACCCAAGTTTCATCTCCAGTGACAATCCGGCTCAAAACTTCATTTTTGTTGTCTCGGCAGAGGTCTAAAAATTCACGTGAACATTTGACACGCTGTCGTTTCAGAAGCATCCCAAAAAACAGTCGCCATGATCTTCCCAGCCGATTGCGACACCTTGAACTTCTTAGGGGGGGGGGGGGGGGGGTGCCCTTTTGATGCCACTGCATGGACTCCTGCTTTGACTCAGGCTCATAATGATGAACCCAAGTTTCATCTCCAGTGACAATCCGGCTCAAAACTTCATTTTTGTTGTCTCGGCAGAGGTCTAAAAATTCACGTGAACATTTGACACGCTGTCGTTTCAGAAGCGGCGTGAGCATTCTCGGCACCCATCTTGCACTTTTTGACATCCCTAGATGCTCATGTAGGGTTTTTAAAATGGTTGTGTAGGAGATACTCCAACCATTTCTGCAAGCTGCTTTTTCTTTAATCGGGCATCTTCCACTACCAGTGTTTCCACTTTTTCCACTAGTTCTGCGGAGATCTCAGATGGCCGTCCCGGACGAGGTCATCTTCAATTGATTCCCTCCCACACTTGAAAAGGCTGTGCCACTTGCAAACCATGGATTTACTAGGGCAACTATCCCCGTAAACAGATGACATTTCTTCCAGAATTATTTGTGGAGTTTTCCCTTGTTTTGTAAGGAACTTAATGACCGCGCGAAATTCAATTTTCTCCATACTTGGAGTTTTGTCCGAGCCCCACTTGCTTGTTCGACAATATCTGAACTCATGATCTGAACTAATGGTGGAGCAATTATGCCGTGACTTGGTGAATATACCCTCAATGAGTCACTCAATCGAACTATGTGCATGAGAATTCCAAATACTTGCTACAACCTATCGAGTCCGCGAATATAATGACCCCCCTCGTAGCTCGAAATTAAGATATTTCGCAACAATTTGAGATTTTCGAATTTTAAGATCCAGTAGGCAGAAAATGCCATGTTGTTGCTTACAGTAAAAGTGTTTGGTCTGCTCCTCGGTTTATTAGGCATTTACAGTATGTTGAGTGAGTGTGAGTGTACAGTACGACTTGGCTGGGTGGAGCGACCGCTCCACTAGATGAAAGAATGAGAAAACACAAAACTTTAAATATTGATTTATTGCAAAATATTACATTCAGAGAATGAGAAAATTCGCATTGAGGGTTTTCTTGAGGAGAAATTCCTGAAGAATGGTAAAATCCTAAAGAGAGGGAAAATTCAAATCCCAGCTGAGAATAATAAATGTGATATACCTATTTATTTTTGGTGAAACGTACAAATTACACAGAATAGTTACAACAAAGTGTGACATCACGCTTGTCCGCCCTCCCCGATACTGGTAATTCCCCCCCCCCCCCCCCCCCCCGAAGCGTGACGTCCTTTATGCACAGCCCCAAGGTGGATTAAGTATATAGGATTAAGTTAAGTACACAGCCCCATATGATCCAATATTTAGTTTACGCAACTCCTATTGTGATAGTGAAATTATTTCACCGTCTGTTCCAGCAAACCACATGAGCCATGGCCCATAAGTTACCTGACATGATGAATCACTTGCTGATGAAAGAAGGAAGAGAAGAGAATGCTCTAGGGGTGCTCAAGAGTAGGGGTGAGGCTCACCTTCTTCGTAATCAGGGCAACGCTGCTTACACTCGTCAAGATCTACCTGAAGCAATGCGCAAGTACACCAGAAGCATTGCGACTGCACCGTGTGATGGGGACACTACTGATCTAGCTCTTGCATTCGCTAACAGGTGGGGCAATTGGGATGCATCGATGTTATTAGCATCCTATTATTAAACATGGAATTGATAATTTTCTATGTAAATCGATCATTTCCCGGCTCGCGAGGTCGATAATTTCACTTTTGAAATCTGGCAACACTGTATTATAATGTTGGGTCTGAGGGAGGGCCACACTACAATACGCGAGTCAGGGCCGCACAATTGCCCGGAAAAATTATGAATTTCACTCTTGGATTTACCTAGTGCATTTTTATATGGTAGATTTGATCTACTAAATTCTTCAAATTACTACTATTTTTATCGACTATTTTGGTATGTAGGTATTTATAGCATCACAATTTTCGCCTCCATCTCCACCGACTGCATGGCTGCAAAAGTATGCGAAAGCGCGAAAGTATGCAGCAGGCGAATTTACGCTAGTTCAAGGATCTTATTGACATGGATGGCGTTGGCGCCAGTATACCTATTGCAAAGATATTATGAAACTCCATATTATGGAGTGTGCGCAACCTTTACCTACCTACAGTAGGCTAGGGTGGGAGGGCTAGAGGGCTACTACAATTATTTTTTGTAAATTTATGCTACAGATCTGCGGTTCACTTCTCGCTGGGAAGCTACGAGGATTGTCTGAATGACATTGAGCAGGCGCTCAAGGCCAACTATCCGAGTCGGCTGAGATACAAGGTGGTCAAGAGAAGGGCTGAGTGTCGTCTAGCTATGGGCAACATGAATGCTGCTAAGTGGAACATGAGGGTAAGATGATTTTCATTTCGTATGATTAATAACAGTTGTTCTCCTCAACATTTCGTTAACATCCATCCAATATGTCTAATATAATATCTAATTTGTCTACCCATGGGCCATGACGCATTTTAAGGAAACGCTCTGTGTAAGGGAGCCTACGTGTTTCATACGAATTAATGCGTGTGAAATTTTCTGGTGCAGGTACAAACCGTTGGGAACGCCTCTGAATTAATTGAATGAATGCAATTTAAATATCTGAATTTTTTTGAATAAATTTGGCAAAAGCTTTAAAAACAAGCATAAAATGTCCGTAAATGTTAATAACTCTTGAAGTTCTAGACATTGATATTGATATGAAATTGTCAAAACAAACACCGATGTAGGTCCCACCCAATGACCATGCTAGTTTTCAGGTGATCAGTCAAACGGTTCCACTTTTGTTGTAACTGCTCTTCTTGTGACAAATTAGTGTGTGTGCAAAATTTCAGATCAATTATTGGTTGATTAGGTTGACCTAGGCATTGCCTACAAAACAAACAAACAAAAAAAAGTGTTGTAAGAGTTCCGTAATGGTGCTTGCTTCATTAAGAAACTTTCATATAAAATTCAACGAATCAACTTCCAGGAAGCTCTATCTTGCTGTTTGGAAGAGGATAAGAAGCGGAGCATGGAGCAGGAGCTGGCCGCTCTCAAGCCTCCCGAGCAGGTCTACAAGCCGAGGCTGAGAGTTCGTCCACCGCCTGAGAAGTACCTCGGAGACAACCCGATGATTCCAGGCGCCTCGGCTTGCATCGAGATCAAATTCAACGAGAAGTACGGCAGACATCTTGTCGCCACCCAGGACATCCCACCAGGTAGTGTTGGGTGGGTGGTTGAAATTTTTGAAAGAAAAATATATTTTTTCGTAAATTTCCTGCCCATTGGTAATGCAAGTGACTAGAATTTCAGTCTTTGGTGTTAGTACTACTGCATGGGTTTAGATCATGGATAAGTTATATCCAAGACAAGAATAATATATACATATAACAATTTTCCCCAAATATCAACTAACTAACTAACTATCAACTAACTAACTATTAGAGAAAATTACTAATTAACTAAAAAAAAAAAAAAATTACCAAGTCAAGTGATAATCCCTAAGTTTGTCTTTTATCTACGTAATCATGATTAAAATTTCAAATAATTTCGTCTACCCATTTTGTCTCCAATCGTATCCAAAAAAGTGCCTGCAACACATAGCAAAATAGCTCTACGCTTTTAAGAAATGAGTACATGTGCAACTTCCTTACTGCTTAGTGCTTAAGTATCTGTTAATTTTGTCTCCATCATAAACCTTATCTCCTGCTCAAAGTTGGTATTTATGTGTGGTTTCAGGAGCGGTCCTGATTGTGGAAGAGCCGATTGCATCCGAGTTATATGACGACAAGTGCGACGACTATTGCTTCCGATGCATGCGTCGATGCAGTGCGATGATACCTTGCAAGACCTGTACTATAGTGAGTACCTACTACATTCTTTATGTGTGTTAATGAGGGAAAAAATGAATTTAAACATTTTATTGCAGTTTTTTCACATTATATTAATCACTAGAGACAGGATAGTAATGCAATTGCATGTTTTTGAAGTACTGCCTGGAGAGCATGCAATATCAGTAATAAATCCATTTCATGACTCCTGCTTTCCAAATATATGACTTTGATATGGCATGTTTTGCTTATTTTGAGCTTTTTGCTCCAATAGTGCCTATTTTGGCCTAAATGCTGCATATTTTGCTTATTTTGGACATTTCATAGTGCATATCTGCATATAACGGCATTTTTCTTAGTTTAGTAGATTTCATTTATATTTCCTGCCCCTAACATTCTAAATTTAATAATTCATCCATAATTAAAAGGAAGTATAGTATCGGGTTTTCCCAGAAACTCCCCGAACTGTTGCCGTGATGGTGCACCTGGTATCCAATAAGAGCACTTATTTTAAAAATTCTCCGAACGCTTGGCAAACGAGGTTCAGAATCATTCGAAACAAGTTTTGTTACCAGTTGAGCACCACCTACGTTATATTTGCGGGTGAATTGTGTATGGTTACTTAATACATTTCCGCTTTTTTTTGCATATTTTGTTGCCAATTTTGGCTTTTCATTCTGCATGTTTTGCCTATTTTGGTACTTTGATATTGCATGTTTTGCTTATTTGAGCATTTCATATTGCCTATTTTAAGGATTGATACTGCATTACTATCCTGTCTCTATTAATCACATTTGAAGAGTCAGCGGAAGAATGATAAAAGTTCTTTTGATTGATATAATTCCAAGATAACCAAGTCTGATGAAGGTCCTATGCTTGACTTGAATTGACAGACCGTGTTAGAATGTTTATTTTCAAGAATTGTATCAATACCAATCAATATTAGAGAATATTTTGAAAGCTCATACAATCCATTACCAGATGATACAGCTATCTAATTTTATCCATGACTTGCGTCATTCTTCCCGTGTACCGTATAATTGTTTTGTATCATATTTTCTTCTTCCCCAGGCGATGTATTGCTCTGAAACATGCCGTGAATCGTCATGGACGGAAAGCCACGATTTAGGATGCGCAATTCTTGCACTAATAAAAGCTGCGCACGGTTCCTTCCTACCCTTGATAGTACTGAATGTATTCTTTGTCTCTCTGAAGAAGTATGGAAATCTGCAGCAACTCTACGACTATGTCAAACAACTGGATTCCGAGAAGGGTAACAGTGTGTTCGATTCAAAGGGACGTTACGACCCAACAAGCCTCCGTGCCGTCTACAACTTGGCACAAAGTCAAGAGAAAAGCAAGTACAATATGCATGCAGAGTGGTGTACATTTCTTGTGGGAAATATCGAGCTTTGTTCAAGACTTTTCTCCCAAGATGATCATACGGTGCAGGATTATTCGCTGAAATGGTTCACCGAAAGACTTCTTGTAAGATACATGAGGATTCTTGCAATCAATCAATTTACGGTGCAAGACTGGGCTGACAAAGGTCGTAAAATTGGAAGAGCGATTTATTCAGTTTGCTCTTTAATAAATCATCGATGTATTGGAAATGCCTTCCAACATCAACTTGGAAATACTGAGATAGTTATTCTTGCAACTCTTCCCATCAATAAGGGAGAGCAGGTAATTATTAAAGAATGGGGTTTTGACAAAAGTGGAGATTGTCTAGGTGCAATCCTAAACTTCTTTTTCAGAAATGATTAACCACTCTTCTAATTATTTCCACTTGCAGGTGTTCATTTCTTATAATGAAGAAAAGAGTGATATGCTTCGATCAGATGTGAAGTTTTTGAATATGGAATCTCGGTACGGCTTCAAATGCGATTGCCGAGGCTGCACTAATCCATTACGAGAGTGGTGTGTCTTGCCACTTTGCCCAAAATGCCGCACAGTCGTGAACTGCACTCTAAAACAGGTAACATGGACTTGAAAAATATATGCATCCAATATTTTATTGTTGCTAACTTTTATACCTAGTTTGGACACTCCCAGCTCAGTATTTTTAATACATCGCACCCTCAGAATGCTATGGTTGTAACTCAAAAAATATGATTTTTGAGTTAGATACCTCAAAAAATTTGTAATTTTTTGCTCTATTTTAGTAGAATAAGGTTGTAACTCTAGTTCAATTTAGGCCGCTAGAGTGTGGCAAGTTCCCTTTTCATTTTGAAGAACATGCTGTGATTGTTCAGGAGAGTATGGTTGTAACTCAGAAAAAAGACTGAGTTATTTCCCTCTTGCACTGAATATAGCTTGCAAAGTGAGATTTTCTTCAGTGTAAAACGGTCGTAACTCCTAGCTAATGTGAAAACACGCTGAAATGCTGTAATGTTCTTACGTCTTCTAATGGACAAAGTATGTATTCTATTATATTATTTTGATATTAGTATCAAGAAGAGGTAACTAATTGTTTACATAATCGAAATAATCAAAATCAGGTAACCAAAATAGTACTTTTAATTATCATATGCATAATGTCTGAAGTATGAAGTAGTGTTAGAGGAAAGAAAATTCTATAAAATCCACGTATATAAATGAAAGTAATCATATAAAATAAAATAAAATGTAATTATATTTATAACCTATCAAATTTATAAACTAAAATCACATATTAAGTTTGCAATCTACAAGAAACTATGAAAGTTATTCATTAACTTATAAGAAATCATGGGCTCAAAGTCCAATACAATATAATGCATTCTGCATTTGTGTTGGAATAGTAGGGTCGTAAGTCATAAAATAGCTATTATCTTAATTCCCAAAGTGAAATATGCTATAGTAAATACTTTTCTTTATAGCCTACAACCATTTCTATTTTATAATAATATTTACTGTAATATTTATCTTTCGTTGATTTCTTTAAAGAAGGTCCAACATTGAAACAGCTCTAGCTGAAAATGGCGATTTTTGAGCTACAACCATATCATTCTGAGGGTGCGACATATTGTTCTGTAATGAGCTAATAACATGTAATGCCAAACGCTATTGAAATTGCATTGTAGTTTTTGAATTCTGGGAGCGGTGAAGACTCCTTGTTTGTTTTGATGTTTTGCAAACAAAGTGGATCATTCTTGGTGTGGACGTTTCAACTAAATTAAATCAAAATCAGTCATCTTCAGGCCAGTCTTAAAAAGTGTCTAAATTGATTCCTTGTTTTTCCAGGAGATGGTGAAATGTCAGCACTGCTACCAATGCTTCAACGCCAGGAACATAACATCTCCCGCATTAGGCTTGATAAATACTGCCGAACAAATGGGGATTCAACCACTGAAGCTGGCGAACGTCCCAGAGATATGCGATATTATCACCAAATTGCACCGCACTGTTGCACTCTCAAACCTGGTTCTTCATCCAATACAGATTTTGCTAACTGAGACAGCACTCGACGCTGCAAATTGAATACCAGATCATGTAATTATATATCATACATTGTATTTAATTCAATTCAATTACCATCATTAATTACCCATTCGTTTACATTATCTGGGCCTCTGCATTCCATATGGTCAATTGTCCTAGGACATCTTTTATTCCATATCATTTTATTCCATATAAAATGTTGTAGATTGTTAAACAAGCAAGCAGAGATACATATGTTTTTCAGCTGTAATTCACTTTATTAATAAGTTAGTTAATAACTAGTTCAAACCCAAATAAAATTCTTAACAATCCTATCCTTGATCACTATTCTCTATTTTAAATTTAATATACCATCATATTAATATTTGGGTTATTATATTGGATTTATAAATTTTGAATGAGCTATCCATCAATTTGACAGAAACTCCACTCAAATAATATTTCTGAGTTTTGAGTCCCAGACTTGCATTTCGCTGGGAGGCTTTCCTAAGCTCCTAATTAGGTTCACTACAACATAATATTTAGGGCAGGTCTCAGATTATACAAAAGTCTTCGCCCCTGTTCCCAACTAATCCCCACCCCTCTTTAAAACATCTTGACGGTTGCCACCCCGTTCGCATACTCCCTGGTTATCAAGAGAAGTGGCGAAGAGGAGGCTGAAGCACTAAATATTTTGAAAATGCCTCTTGGAAGGTAATATTGGTATCTTTTTAACTTTGTGCGGTTCATTTCATATTTATTATACTTATTTTGAATTAATAATAAATACGAATTAAATTCAAAAATACAAAAATCTCGCAGGAAAAAATTGAAAACAAACAAATTCTTACCAACTAAGAAAGAAATTAAAAAATCGCACTCTACTCAATGACATAAACAAAAATATATTGTGTACTTACTTCAACCTATGAATGAAATGAAGAAATTACAAAATTAAAAGAAATTGCGAGACTGATCCATTATTACCTATATTTTGGCAAAGTGATTCCTACTCCATTTATATAAATAACTTTTTCATATGCAGAGGATTATTAATGTTCATAATGTTATCAATTATAGAAATATGGGTAAATTGTACAATGAACCAAGGAATAAAAGTTAAAACTAACTATTCCCAACAATTTCGCTCGCTTGTTGTCTGCACTGGCCGACACTCGCCAGTCGCCCTCGCCCTATGCCGAGTGTGGAAAGTTTCTACACCACTCACACTTTTTGTCTTGTCGGTCGAACCATTGATGGTCGAACACTAACAGTTCAAAAATCAAAAGTGTAGCCAGTGCAGAGCGAACGAACAGAGTCGTCTCCGCCAAGGTCAGACATATAGGAGGGGAAATGTCTCTCTCCCCTCGTCCACCCCCTCCCGCCACCAACAACAAGTCCAGAGACTGCGAGCAGCTGACTTCTGACTTCTGAAGGCACCACGCACGGATTACGGAAGAAAGAAGGAAGAAGACGCCGTGACAAGTGACAAGACAACCACTGTTGGAATTGATTGAAGTGCCGTGTTTATTGTGATATTGCAGCATTGATGATTGCAGTTACTGATAGAAGAGCAGAAGTGAGTATGCATTGCATTCATGTTATTGGTAGATCACAATATAATACCTGTGACTTTTGGTTTGGTTTGCATTTTGAGTGTCGCACAAGCAGTAAGCACTGTGTTGACGTTGCAAGATCCATGTGTTCAAGAACGGTGATGATTTCAGACATAATTCTCGTGGGAGGCAAATAAACCCTATATTCCTATAGTCAAACTTGGAAAGGGCACAACAAATGTACCTACTAAAACAGTATTTTATCATCCGATTACTAACAATCAGAGAACCCAGCAACAACAGCATGCATGATTCATGAAAGACGCGTGTCCGGGGCGCCAGTCTCGGGACAAATTTCCCATATAAATTTAGGTGGTTTTTATGCATTTTCGGCTTGCAATTTAATTGAAAGTTCTTCAGCAGAGCTCAACATTTTGTTCATAAACTTGCAAATGCACCTACATGAAAAGTGAAAAATATTGCTTGATCACAACACATTACACAACCGTCGACATCCCATAAAAACTGTGTGTGCCAAATTCGCAGCCCCCCCCCCCTCTCCCCCCGCCTTCGCTCCCCATTAGATATATAAACGCTTGAAATTTTCTAGATCCAGGCGCGTTGGAAGGGGGGGGGGGTTCCCCTCTGATTTAATTTTAATTCGCCTCCCCTATGTTCTTATATATAAGTCAAGATAAAAATATGCTTGAAAAGTGTTAAAATCGCGTAGAAATGCACCAAATTCATGCCTTAAATTCAAAATGTTTCAAGAGCTGTGCGTCCCGGAGCCGCATTTTAATGAGGGGTCCACCCCCCATACCCCCCCCCCCCCCCCCCATTGTCTTCGTAGACACTAAGTATCTGCAGCTCATGTTCTTTTACAATATTAACCCCCCCCCCCCCCCCCCCCCCCTCTTGCAAATTTATTCCCTATACGCGCCTGCCTAAACATCACAGCACCTGCAAATATTGTGCGAATTAGTGCGCCTAGTTCCAGAATAGCACGAATCTCCCTATCAAGAAGAATCTGTATTAGCCTATTAGGTATGTATGTACACATACATTTCTACGCCCTTTGACCCACCTTTGACCGACCTCAACCAAAAATTTGGTGTGAAGTTTCTATGGGGTGCTGCGCACATCTTAGGGTACTTTCCCCATTTCCAGTGTTGGGGAGGAACTAGTTCCTAGGAACTAGTAACCGGGAACTATAGTTCCTTTTTGGGGAACTTTTATTTTTAAAGGAACTTAGGAACTAAAAAGTTCCTTTTGTAAGGAACTTTGGAACTTATTTTACGTTATATTTTAAGTTCCTTTCGAATAGAAATATAGTATATTATTATGACATGATTTAAACAGAATTTATAACGACTGGAACTAGTTCCTTTTTGATCAAAGGAACTGGAACTGGAACTAGTTCCTTTTTTGAGGAACTTACCCAACACTGCCCATTTCGCAAACCACCCCTTATAGAAAAAAAACACCCCTAAAGAAAGTTAAATAGGTACACTGTTCTGCATAGACGAATGCGAGTGCTTGAGTTAGCAAGTTTTCAAAACAGCTGATGCTAGAAATTGCGGCTCAGTCCCGACTTCCAGTGTGATCACGTGACCTTCAACCCGACTCGGGAAGACTGTCACGTGCTCAGATTTCAAGAATTGCTATACGTAAACACTATTTCTTTCAAGTCATTTGGGCTGCATATCTCACAGGCTTAGTAGTACATGGAACTCTATGGACAGGGTTGCTGCGCCGGGCAATACAGGCAATCCGTCTCACATGGTTAGTGTTGGGACTTGAAAATTTTCAAAGTGAAAATACCTGTTGAAAGACCTGTTGAAAATTCAAGAATTCAAGACCTGTTGAAAATTTTCATGAAAATTTTCATGAAAATACTCATTTACAGAGGAACTTTCAGCATATTTTCAATTGTTTTATTTTGTAAAGTATTAATGGGGGTGTGTTACATTATTATGCGTGATAGAAATACGTTTAAAAATGTCGGTGCACCTACCAGAAAAATAAAAAAAAATATTTGCTTTCCTCAGGATTCAAAACATCAAAAATCCGAACACTATACACATGGTGTAATGCGGGTTACTGAAATCACATGTACCCCTCCCTACCAGCACGAGCAACGCCGGGCAGGTCAGCTAGTGTTGCGTAATGCTTGGTGGGAGCTGTAAGGAGTCTAGTGGGAGGGGAGGGGGGTAGATATCAGCACCCGTTGAAAGGAAGCCGATTTAACGAAATCTGGAGAAAGATTCTAATGAGAGTAGTAGGTATTTTAATGCAATTTTGATACACTATTTTCCATGGTACACCCTCCTCCAAGTGTTCCTACCGTTTTATACATTGTGCTCTTATGGGAAAGACAGTACGAACACTTGCACGCCACTGTACCTAATGAGTGTTGACCCCCCCGTCCCCCCCCCCCCCCGTCCCATTGAAGAGTTGTAAAATGAAGAAGTTAAGTTATAAAACTTACTCAAAATTTGTAAATAATACTTTGATCAAATTTATTTTTATGTAGTACCTATCCATAACATGTGATCTATACCTAAATGTACATAATATTTTCAGTAAAAATTTCAAAACATCTGAATTTTGGACTGTTTATGTTGTGTTTTTCAACACTACTAAAAAAAAACAGGACAAACATTCGAGCGATGGTCAGTCCGACCATACTTCAAACAACTTAGGGGGAGGTATGCACGAAGGATTTGCCATGTTAAATTGAACAATTTTGGGACAATTTTTCTTGGAAACGGTTTGAGGTAGAGATTTGAAATTTTCATATGATATAGCAACAGATATAAATATTAAAATAGACTAGATTCAAACATGACAATTTTAAATTTTTTTATGAATGTACTAGTAAACATATATTTTTTGTCACATTTTTTTTATCCTATTTTTTTTATTAAAGACAAAATATAGCACCCAGAAAGTTCATTCTAGTCTATCTTGCTCAATACTCTAGCTATAATAGTTAAGAAAATATCTTGTCCCAAAGCTAAAAATTTATCATTCTGAGATATGCACCATTGAAATTCTACAATAATAATTTTACATAATAAGATTCATGAAGAGAGCTGGGCAGACAATTTCAAAATATTTTTTTAGAGAGTATATAACAAAGATTTTGCATTAAAGTTGTATTATTCATATAGAAAAAATAACAAAGAAAAATAATATAAAATAAAAAAAAAAATAAAAAAAAAATATTTGTGCATACCTCCCCTTAGATTACTAACATTAACAGCAATCTATATTTACCACACCATCATTTTCGCCACATCTTCTCATGCGGACCTTGTGAAGAATTGTGATGTGCACCAATACAACACTCGCAGACAGGAAGACTTTCATATTATGCCACAGAATTTCACCCTCAGCAAGGGAAACCCAAAACACCAAGGGGCCATTTTCTTTAATCGCTTACCAGCATCAATAAAGTCTCATAAATGTAATATTAATGTTTTTAAAATAGAATTAAGGAGCCTCCTTCTACTGATGGTGCCATATACAACCGACGAATATTTTAATGCAACATGACTATAAATAATCTTATTTGTAACGTCATACTCTACTATTGTATAATTTTCATTATGACACATTCAATAATATGTACTTGTATATTCTACTGAATAAAGATTATCTTATCTCATCTTATCTTATCTTATTTCCACACTCACAAAAGACACATCAAAACAATGAGGGGACTGGGTGGTGGCCTTCTAGCCGGATGCGGGTCAGGGGCGCAATCATTGCCCTGGGAACATTTTGAATTTCTGGTAGGGTTTACAGGGATTTTAGAATTTCTGACATGTCGGGATTTTCGACTAAAATTTCGATGTAAGGAATATTTCTCACCTTGAAATATATCATTTCATCCAGTTACTGCCACCAAATGTAAGTGATCAAGTTCATAGCTGACCACTGTTTTTTTATAAATCATCCAAAAACGGTTTATTTCCCCCCCCCCCCCCCCCTCCTGTTACGCTGTGTCACAATTTCAAGACTCCCCCTCCCCCCCTAAAAGGAAGGCACAAAACTGTCTCTAAAATATCCCTTTTAAGAGGCTAACGGAAGCGAACGGGAATCGCACGGTGTGTCAGAGCAGTTTTTTTGAAATTTTATCTTCCCACTAAATAATTTTAAAAAATCAGATATAATAGACTAAGTAATGCCGCACACTGGAGTTCATTATGACCTCTGGTACGACCTCAAAGCGTTAAATACAATATTTTTAGTAAAATAATCGTATTTAACACGTTGAGGTTGCACCAGAGGTCATAAAGTACTCCAGTGTGTGGCATTATTTGGTCTATTAGGCTGTAATGGGTCGTTACTATCTGATTTTTTTTAAATTATTTAGTGGGAAGACAAAATTTAGAAAAAAAAATGCTCTGACGAACCATGCGATTCCCGAGACTTTTTGACTGTGAAATGTACCAGAATTTATTGTTTTAGCTGAAACTTCAGGTTTCAGCTTTCAACTGAAAATGCCTAGATCAAAACGTGATCCTACTGGCTCCAGACCCCCCCAGTCCAATACTGGTGAACCCCCCCCCCCCCCCTCCACCTCCCTGAAGCGTGCCGTCCTTTATGCACAGCCCTATAGGATCCAATTTACTCTTCTAACAATTAAAATTATTTCACCGTCTGTTCCAGCAAACCACATGAGCCATGGCCCATAAGTTACCTGACATGATGCTACGCATGCTGATGCAACAAAGTAGAGAAGAGAATGCTCCAATTGGCAAGAGTATGGGTGAGGCTCAACTTCTCCGAGAGCAGGGCAACGCTGCATACGCTCGTCAAGATCTACCTGAAGCATTGCGCAAGTACACCAGAAGCATTGCGACTGGACCGTGTGATGGGGACACTACTGATCTAGCTCTTGCATTCGCTAACAGGTGGGGCAATTGGGATGCATGGAAATAATTCTATTATTAAACATGGAATTGATAATTTTCTACGTAAATTGATCATTTCCAGGCTCGAGGTTGACGATTTCACTTTTTAAATCTGGCAACACTGTATTATAACTTTGGGTCTGAAGGAGGGCCGCACTACAATACCCGGAACCGAGCCGTGCAGGCCCGGAAAAATTTTGAATTTCACTCGAGGATTTACCTTGCATTTTTACCCAATTTAAATATATAGGTTGATTTGATCAACCAAAATTCTTCAAATTACTACAATTTTCATTGATTATCGATACATTTTCGCCCCCTCCCCACCGCACGACTGGGGCTGAAAAGCAAAGCAGGTGAAGTTACGCCCAGTTCAAGGATCTTATTTACGTGGATGGTGTTGGCGCCGGTATATCTGTTGCAAAGATATTTTGAAATTCCATATGGAGTGTTCGCAATCTTAACCTAGTATGCTAGGGTGGGCTACCTATAAGTGAATTATTATTTTTTGTAAATTAATCCTACAGATCTGCGGTGCACTTCTCGCTGGGAAACTACGAGGATTGTCTGAGCGACATTGAGCAGGCCTTCAAGGTCAACTATCCGAGTCGGCTGAGATACAAAGTGCTCAAGAGGCGGGCTGAGTGTCGCCGAGCTATGGGCAACATGGAGGCAGCTAGGAAGAACATGGAGGTGAGATGTTTGTAATTCCGTAAAACGCGTTTATAAGCGAGCCTACGTGTTTCATACGATTGGATGCGAGTGAAATGTTTTGGTGTACAGACCTTGGGAGCCCCTCTGAATTAATGGAATGAATGCGATTGAAATATCTGAAATTTGTTTGAATTCATTTGACAAATGTTTGAAAAAAGCATAAAATAAAGCATAAGCATAAGCATAAGCATAAAGCGTAAATGTTATAATTACTCAAAAGTTCTTGACATTGATATGAAAATTGTCAAAAACACCTACTAGTACCTATGTAGATCCCAATGACCATGCTAGTTTTCAGGTGATCGGTCAAATGGTTCCACTTATAATTTTCATCCAACCACAGGATCTTCATAAACTATACGCTGTGACCGCTCTTTTGACATTAGTATGTGTGCAAAATTTCAGATCGATTGGTTGAATGGGTTGACTAGGGCATTGCCTACAAAACAAACAAAAAGTGCCAGTTCCGTAGTAATGTTCGCTTAAGACGGCTGGGTAGTGAGTTTGACCTTGAAGAGTTTTTTAATCGATTATCATCAATATCTTTTTCCAGTGTAATTGTTAACAAAATAGGGCTATGGACGTGAATTCAGAACAGTTCAATGAAAATAATTCCATAGTTTGGAACAGTGGCGTGCAGAGGTATTTTTAGCACCGGCGCAGAGTATGCCCAGGGGTGGTGGTACCCCCGACCGGAAGGGGGGTCTGGGGGGCTCGCCCCCCAGAAAAATGCCGCGCAGCGAAATTTTTGAAATTCAGCACTCAAAGGAAGGTTTAAAGTGATTTCCAAGGAAAAAGTTTCGCCAGTAAATTTTCAAAAACAAATATACCTGCATCCATGCGACTTTTTTTTACTTTTTTCTCTATGGATTGTTAAAAATGTTTTTGGTTCATAATTATTGTAGGAAAACAAAAATGTGAATAGTTTTATTTCGTCAGAAACTTCTCACATAAAATTATTAGCAGCGTAATATAGCACATTATAAAACAGAATTTTTGAATAATATTTTATTGAAGGGACACAGAAGAGTGAATCCTTCAATTTTGTCAAAATTATACCTTGGAAAAAGCCGCGCAGCGAATTTTTTTTCTTCTCTCTTAAACATGACCCATAAAAAACACTCCGTGTAAAAATACCAGCCAAGTCTCTTCAACTAAAAAGAAATAGAAGATATCTAAAAATTCAGCACTGAAAAGGAGTGATATCAAAAAATGGCCAAGTCAAAATTTTTCAAAAAATACTTGACGCATCGTTCTATAAATAGTATAGAAGTAGGCCGGAAATCAATCATCTATACATGAAATATATCTCTAATCTCCTAAGAAACGATGCGCCAAGTATTTTTTGAAAAATTTTGACTTGGCCATTTTTTGATATCACTCCTTTTCAGTGCTGAATTTTTAGATATCTTCTATTTTTTTTTAGTTGAAGAGACTTGGCTGGTATTTTTACACGGAGTGTTTTTTATGGGGATATCACTCCTCATTTCAGTTTATTCATACAACTTGTAACATATACTTTGTCACTAATGACTATAATTCCTTTAAAAAAATACGCCTTTGTGGTTTGGTTGCTAAGAAGAATTGTGTTTGGTGCTAAATGTACGCTTAAAATTATATTCCATGATGAATTGCGAAAGCATCGTTCCAATCGGTCCAGCCGTTCTCGTGTTATCGCATCACTTCCGGTTTTCAAAATAGCGGCTGACATCACTGCCACCTAAAATTTGTATCTATAAACGTTATGTAACATTATAAGCCTTCTGAATATGTAGTTATTGTTATAAGAGATGATTTTAGTCAGATTTTGCATTTTTATGGCATCATTTCCGGTTTTCGTAAGAGTGCATTTTTATTTCGACGATTGATATTTCATATAGATGGCCGTCTGAATCGATTGGCGCAAATTTCGTTCCGATCGGTTCAGCCGTTTCTGAGATATGACGTCACTTCCGGTTTCAAAATGGCGGCACAAAACCAGTTATAGCAAAAGGCACCTCAGACGCCAAAAGTGCACATGTGGTAAAAATTTCAGATTGATCGGTTAACCCGTTTAGGCTGTGGCCCTGTCAATAGGGTTTCCTGATATCATCATCATCATCATCAGAATCAGAATCAGAAAGTGGTGTAAATTCACGTTTTTCACGGCCCTCTAGCTCGCAAATGACATAACCTGTTGTTCTTAAATTTGGTATAGGGGGTGGGGTGGGCCATAGCTCGAAATTAAGATATTTCGCAACAATGTGAGATTTTCGAATTTTAAGATCCAGTAGGCCGAAAATGCTATGTTGTTGCTTACAGTAAAAGTGTTTGGTCTGCTCCTTAGTTTATTAGGCAGTAACGGTATGTTGAGTGACTGTGAGGGTATAGTACGACTTGGCTGGGTGGAGCGACCGCTCCACTAGATTAAAGTGACTTTGATATTGTGTTATTGAAGGGTCATAAAGAGTAATTTTTCATTCTGTTTTGTCAGAATTTTACCTGGAAAATGCCGCACAGCCAATTTTATATTTATATTCACTCTTAATCTCGATTCAAATGTCTAAGATGAATATTTATTCAAGGGACACTGAAGAGTCAATCATTTAATTTTGACAGAATTTAACATAGAAAATGCCGCGCAGCGAATTTTTTAATATTAATCTCTCTTATACGTGATTACAATGATTGAAAGGACACAGAAGAGTTTATCATTCAATTTTTCAGAAAATTTAAGGGAAAATGCCGCGTAGTGAATTTTTTAATTTTATTATCTCTAAAACATGATTAAAATGACTTTCATTAATATTATTGAAGGGACACAGAAGAGTTAATCATTTAACTAGGATGTCAAAATTTAACATGGAAAATGCCGTGCAGCTAATTTTTTAAATTTAATCCCTCTTAAACATGATTAAAATGACTCGGATTAATATTTATTGAAAGGACACAGAAGAGTTACATTTAACTATGTCAGAATTTAACATTGAAAATGCCGCGCAGCGAAATTTTAAATTTTAATCTCTCTTAAACATGATTAAAATGACTTTGATTAAAAGTAATAAATTTATTGAAAGGACACAGAAGAGCTAATCATTTAATATTGTCAGAATTTAACATGGAAAATGCCGCGCAGCGAATTTTGTAATTTTAATCTCTCTTAAACATGATTAAAATGACTTTCATTAATATTATTGAAGGGACA
Source organism: Leuctra nigra (assembly GCA_934045905.1). Classification (NCBI taxonomy): domain Eukaryota; kingdom Metazoa; phylum Arthropoda; class Insecta; order Plecoptera; family Leuctridae; genus Leuctra; species Leuctra nigra. The sequence continues at coordinate 27,560,837 of OW203765.1, read as the reverse complement.
GAAGGGTTATCATCCAGTTTTGTCAGAAGCTTACCGATAAAGCTGCGCAGCGAATTTTTTTAATCTATTTTTTTAAGTTTTAAATTTTCTAAATTTCACTCGTATCTTAGGAAGCTTTGAATGAAATTATTTAGGTGCATGATAATTGAAGGAAAAGAGAAATGCGCATCATGCAATTACATAAGATATTTCTCCAAGCTGCATGTAGTTAGTTTTTTGAAATTCACGACTCTGCGACAGGTTGATAAATGATGTTACATATTGACAAAATCAAATAATTTAATTTTGTTCAATATTTGCCCTTATTGAAAGATGCCACTCATAGAGTAATTTATTTTATATTCTTAGGATAAGATACTCTTCCATAAAAACAGACGAATCATTAAATTTCGTCAGAAAATTGCACCATACAAATAACACTCATTTAAAAATGGCTCTCTTACACATGGTATGGTATGAAATGATTTTAAGGAAATTAGAAATGCTCTTCTGTACTGACACATTTCCTATGAGAATGTCGCGAAGCGAATTTTTTTAATTTCAGCGGATCTTTTGGGTCATTTGAAGGAAGACATTAAAATTAATCAATCACTTGCATAAATAATTTCTCCTAGAATTGGCACACAGTGAATTTTTAAATAAATTGAGTTCTCCTTGGCGTGATTAAAATTATACTGATGCTGTAATTGAAGAAAATCAGGGAAGTTTATAATTTAATTTAGTTAGAAATGATCATTAGACAAACGTACTAATTCCCATTCTCTTAGACATGGTTAAAATGATCGGAGAAAAGCAACAAGAAGCAGATATTCAGTTTTGTCTGAAACATAGTCTAGAGAAATAATGCCCTGCAACTATTCTTAGACAGTGTTGTATAATGATTTGGTGCATATTAAATAAAGGGATTCAGGAAAAGGAACCATTCAGTTGCATCAACACACCCTCTTACATGAATATTTCTATAGCAATTTTTTTGTTCCAAAAGGTGTCCGGTCCTATCAGGGGGTGGGTATACCCACCCCTGATAGGACCGGCGCAAGCTGCGCCGATTTACTATAGTCTGCACGCCACTGGTTTGGAATAAGTTATTAGTTTTATTTTGTCCATCAGGTGTTTAGAACCCGAAAATTTTGTAATTTTCGGGTTCTAAACACCTGTTGGACACAATAAAACTAATAACTTATTCCAAACTATGAAATTATTTTCATTGAACTGTTCTGAATTCACGTCCATAGCCCTATTTTGTAAACAATTACACTGGAAAAAGATATTGATAAAAACCGATTAAAAAACTCGTCAAGGCCACGCTCACTACCAAGCCCTCTTAACTAGGAAAACACTCTGTGTAACGCGTTGATGAGCGAGCACGGAGCAACAACTCAAACAGAAATTCTGTCCATCAAAAAATGGCATTAAAAGCCAATAATTCTTGAATTTCGTCACAGATTTGTTTGAAAATCTCCAAAAACTCCTAAAATATTAGTTCCTTTTAAGTTGATCAATCTAATGATTCAATGTTAATTAAAAAATAAAGCACTGGATCTCGTTCAAAAAGTCTGGAACCACATGTGATATTAAAGTGTGTACAAAATTTTAAATTGATCTGCTGAACGTTCATGTATTCGGTTAGAGTCTTCTTATTGCAAGTGAATTCATTTGTGTTTGCAATTTTCTGCTCTGAAGACCTTGGAATTGAAGCGTCCAATAACTTTTGGATTTAATGACAGATAAGTCAGTTGTCAAAAGAAAGTATACTGTTGGTCCCAGTGATCATGCAAAGAAGTTGATTGGTAAAACGGTTCTATATTTAATTTTCAAAAAATCACAAAAATCACAGGATCTCGTTCAAAAACTGTACCTACCTGGAACCGCTCATATGAAATTAATGTGTAGATAAAATTTGATACCAATCGGTTCGGTTTAGCCGGGCATAGCCCAGTGGCGGCTCCTGGGTTTTGAAAGTGATGGGGCTAATAATTTGAAAACAGAAATAGAGTCATTGGAGACAGGGTGTGAGATTTTCTTCTTTGCATTGTTTTGAAAAAGTTGAACATCTCGCAGATGATGAGGCCCAAGGCGGTTAATTTCTAGTAATTTGTAGGGACGAGATCGGTATATTCAAAATATTGTAAAAAATCCAACGCGTGACACCTCAAAATAAATCTCAGCTGTCAGCTAAAATGTTCCCCCTACTCGCTCCGTAGCGTCTGCGCAGTAAGCGGCAGGCAAGTTCAGCCGTGAATGCATGCGGACGGGACTGAGCTCCGTTGCTTGGTGACGTCAGCATGTACGCTTCGCATGCTAGTGAACAGCAAGGCAGCGGGGTACGGCAATTACACTGCGTTAAGTGGTGCAAATTTTAAAAGCAGCAGGGCTAGCCCTGAGAGGCCGGCAGATCACAGCGGTAACATGGCGTGGCGAGTGGCGGCATAAAAACAATCAACCGAACAGTTAAGAACGTGACCAGTTACATGTAAAAAATTGTTTTTTGGACAAAATAAGTGAAGATAGTCTATAAAAAAAATACAAGATAATTTTCTAAATAAAACAAAATTTATTTCTAAAACTAGGAAAACGCTCTGTGTAACGCGTTGATAAGCGAGCACGGATACGTGCGACACCTCGAACCATAATTCCTTAAAACACGGCAATAATATACTAAAGGCTAGAAGCATGATTCACTAAATTATATAAAAAATAACTGCATTTGTGTCTCATTGCAAGTTAGTAACAGACACACACTCATGTGTATTTTTTGGAGTATTTAGGTGTGTATCAAAGGGATTTATTCCAAATAATAATTACAGAAACAAAACAGATAATTAAACAATACAGATAAATACAGCGATTGAAACTCACAAAATAGGCAACATGACATAATTTAAGAAATAGTATTCAAACAGTTACTTGCCGTTCCGTACAATAGAGCAATTTCCTATTACCCAACACATTGTATTGTAACTATAAATATAACGTATTGACTGAATAAATAAAATAATTCATAAACGTAATTTCATTTATCAACCAACCAACCAATCTATTTCTACAATCAAGCAGACATTTCGCCGGTCTACAAAAAATTTGCTTAGCATTTGAAAGGATTGAAAGTAAGACTGCATGTTAAAACTTTTATAAACAATAAATACCTATACTATCGGTTAAAATAAAATAAAAACTATAACCTCGCAGGTATTGCTATAACTATACCTATTTAACCGTAAAACGTATTCTAACAATAATCTATAGACAGCTGACTGCTTCCGAGTTTGTTTTGAATGGGGTGCATCGAGCGGCCGCAACGGACTCCTTGAACCTACAATGCTATTTATATGGAAAAACACGTTTTTTTTTTATTTATGGACGGATCTTTCTCAAAAACTATACAGGTCTAAGTTAGTATGAGATGAAGGTGTGTGCAAAATTTCAGATCGATACGTTGACCGGTGCGACCTGGGTTGAAGCGACAAAAAAAAAACACACACACAGAGAAAGTGCCGCAAGAGTCAAGTAGAGACGCTCCCTCCACTTGCTTAATAAATAATTTTATTTTCATAATCCCTTCTCTTTTTTTCATATTGTTGGTGGGCCTTAGCCCTAGTAGCCCTTATGGACGAGCCGCCACTGGCATAGCCCATTAAAAAACAAACAAAGAAAAAAACAAACACAGAGCCATAAAAGTCCCGTGGTGACGCTTGCTCAAATAACAATCTTTCATTTAAATTCAACGTATCAACTTCCAGGAGGCAATATCTTGCTGCTTGGAAGAGGATAAGAAGCGGAGCATGGAGCAGGAGCTGGCCGCTCTCAAGCCTCCCGAGCAGGTCTACAAGCCGAGGCTGAGAGTTCGTCCACCGCCTGAGAAGTACCTCGGAGATAACCCGATGCTTCCAGGCGCCTCGGCTTGCCTCGAGATCAAATACAACGAGAAGTACGGCAGACATCTTGTTGCCACCCAGGACATCCCCCCAGGTCAGTCGAGCTGAAGAAAAATTCACTATTTAAGAAATGCCTTTAAGAAATGAGTTCGTATGCAAACTTTCTTACTGCTTAAGGAAGCAAAATGTCTGTGAATTTTGTCTCCATCATAAACATTAGCTCCTGCTCAGAGTTGGAATTAATGTTGATACGTGTTTTCAGGAGCGGTATTGATTGTGGAACAGCCGATTGCATCAACGGTATATTCTGACAAGTGCGACGACTATTGCTTCCGTTGCATGCGTCGATGCAGTGCCATGATACCTTGCAAGTCCTGCACTATAGTGAGTACTACATTCTTTACACTAGGAAAACGTTCAGTGTAACACGTTGATGAGCGAGCACGGATACGCGCAACATCTCCAACCATACAGAATCCACTCGATAAACGATAACTAACTAGTGTATACATTAGGTCTGTTCGTTTACCCTGCCAAAAGCTACAGCAAACTGCCACAAGCTACAGAGGAACGATCTGATTGGATGATGTGCGTTTGTGGTAGTTTGCTGTAGCTTTTGGCAGGGTGAACGAACAGACCTATTGATTTTCATTGCAACATTCCAATCTATAAGCTCTGAAACAATTGAATAAAAGATATCAACGTAGCCATGAAGCTGGTAATTTTCAATCAAACTGTTCCAAAATCGATTTCAACTCATAAAATGTCAATAAGTTAAATTACTTAAATACTGATTGGGCTAAAAATGTGTAAAATTATAGATAGGTAATGTTGGTCTTGATCACCATTGCAAAATTTAAACTTATAATCGGAACATTTTGATTTTTGACCAATCAGAAGATAATTTAAACTTAACCCAATTGGAGGATTTTGCTGAAACTTTGTAAAACTGGGTTCCCATACTTCGCTTTTATTTCGCATTCGGTTCGCTTTCGCAAAATGGCTACCTTTTAACACAGAAAATCGTCCATGTTTAATTTCGTCTCCGAAATGCAAAAATGTTGGACCAACTTCAACTTCGACGAAATCATAACGCGCGAATACCGGAAGTGATGCGATATATCGAATCTCCATTTCCGGTCAACCTCGAGCTTATATTCGATATTCGATTAATGAACATATGTTTTGACGTTTTGACGTTTCAACTTTCAAGTTTTACTTTTTCCGCATTTTCTTGCCTTTCTTGCTTATTATCTGATAATTATTCGTCATTTTGTTTTTAACTTTTGGCAGAATGCTATTTATGTATCGCGTATCCATGGATACGCGAAACGCGCGGAACAGAAATTATGGAAACGACTACAAACTTCGCGACGCGAAAGCGAACCGAATGCGAAATGAAAGCGAAGTATGGGAACCCAGCTTAAGAGTTGAGTCAATGTAGGTCGCAATGATTTGTCAAAATATTGAATTGGAATAAATTTTTAAAAAAATTTAATCCAATTAATCAACGGATCACAGCAATTAGGGTCTGCAACGCCCAGAGATGGTCCGTACATGTGTGCAAAGTTTCATCTCGATCGAAGAAACTGTGCGACCTGTATAGAGTGGTACAGACAAAAAAAAAACAGAGGTCCTTGCCAAATGAGCCAAAAAGAGACGCTCGCTTTGCTCGCTCAATGATGTGTGTTAAGGTGATACTAGCGCTCGGCCGTTTTAGAAAATTGAGAGAGAAAAATTGTTTCATAAGTGAGTGTAACTTTTACAGGATGTTCACATGATCAGTCTGACTGTATATTAGTATCACTTTTTCATTTCTGCTTATTGCATCGTTAATTAGCCGCCGGTTATTCAACAAAACCGCGCAAAACTCTGAAATTTGCGATACGATTGGAGACCAAACCCGTTAACCAATTGATCTCAAATTTTAATCATGATTAGATGAAAGACAAACTTAGGGTTACCACTTGGCACATTTTTGAAATTTAATTTTATACGGCGCCCAGGGAGACAAGAAAATAGTTAATTTTTCACCAAAAATCCACTAATTATTACTAATTAACGAAACAAAAAATTTAAAATGTACCAAGGGATAACCCTAAGTTTGTCTTTTATCTAATCACGATAAAAATGTCAAATATTTGGTCTACCCATTTCGTCTCCAATCGTATCGCAAAAAGTGTCTATACAAAAAGCAGCAAAATCGCTCGCGCTTGCAGCACCTTAATGAGGAAAAATTAAATATTTTATTGCATTTGAAGAGTCAGGGGAAGAATAACACAAGTTCATTTGATTGATACCTACAATTCCGAGATAAACGCATCTGAAAAAGGTCCTATGCTTATGCAACAGCCCGTGTTAATTGTTTTTTTGGGGGGGAATTTTATCAATATTCCCATCAAACTGAGAATATATTTTGAAAGGTCATACAAACCACTACCAGATCATCAGCTGATGACACCTCTATATTTTCTTTTTCCCCAGGCGATGTATTGTTCTGAATCATGCCGTGAATCATCATGGTCGGAAAGCCATGATTTGGAATGCTCAATTCGTGCACAAATAGCTGATGCATTCAGGTCCAAACTACCCGTGATAGTACTGCGGTTATTCTTTGTATCTCTGAAGAAGTATGGAGATCTGCAGCAACTCTACGACTATGTCACTCAACTGGATTCCGAGAAGGGAAGCAGTGTGTTCGATGCAAAGGGACGTTACGACCCAACAGATCTCCGTGCCGTATACAACTTGGCACAGAGTAAAGTGAAAAGCGTGTACGATCAGTATGCAGAGTGCTGTGCATTTCTTGTGGAAAATATCGCGTATTATTCAGGACTTTTCTCCCGACATGATTATACGGTGAATGAATATTCACTGAAATGGTTCACCAAAAGACTTCTTAAAAGGTACATGAGGATACTCCTAATCAATGCATTTGAGGTACAGGACTGGGCTGACGAAGACCGTGAAATTGGTTCAGCTATTTATCCAGTTTTTTCGCTCATAAATCATCGATGTATCTCAAACGCTGCCCAATATCCACATGGAAATACAGCTGTTATGTTGACAACGCTTCCCATCGAAAAGGGAGAACAGGTAATTATTATGCTATATAGTCACGTAATTCTAGTGAAAAAATCAGCATAACCCACCACTAATTGCAACAGAAGCGTTTTTGGTACCGTTCGATTCAGAAAAGTGTCCTCTACAACATATCCAAAATCGCCCAAAATCGCTGAACGGAAAAAGGGTTTTAATTTAATGACTTTTTAAGTTAATTTCCCATGTTAATTCTATCTTGCAAAAAAACTTTTTTTCATGTAACTCCGATTTTGATGAAACTTGGTAGAATTGTTCACCATTCTAAATTAACACAAATTGCTCTCTGAGCGATTTCCTCTAAATCTCATCGTTTGGGAAATATGGACCTTCGCAAAACGTCAAACTACACTCAAAGTGACCTAAAAATCTTCGAAAACATGACTTTTTAATGGGCCATATTTCCCAAATGATGAGATTTAGAGGAAAACGCTCAGAGAGCTATTTGTGTTCATTTAGGATGGTGAACAATTCTGCCAAGTTTCGTCAAAATCGGAGATACATGAAAAAAATTTTTTTTGCAAGATGGAATTAACATGGGAAATTAACTTAAAAAGTAATTAAAACCCTTTTTCCGTACAGCGATTACGATTACGATAAAAACCGCAGCGCTCCTGAAACGCTGTGGTGGTGGGAACTGAGAGAACTATTCGTTACATAATAAACTAAAAACGTAAATGGTTAGGGGCTGTGCATAAAGGACGTCACGCTAAAAATGGTATATTTTGACACCCCCCCCCCCCCCCTGTCACGCTGTGTCACACTTTTCGAGACCCCCCCCCCCCCCCCTAAAAGGACGTCACAAATCTATCTCTACCCCCCCCTTAAATAGAACATTTTTGACTGTAAAATGTACTAGGAAAACGCTCTGTGTAACGCGTTGATGAGCGAGCACGGATACACGCAACACCTCGAACCGAAATTATGTCTATCGAATGTCATTAAAAGCCAACAATTCTTTAGTTTCGTCACAGACTTGTATAAAAATCTCCAAAATCTCCACAAATATTGGTGCCAATCCTTGCTAAGTTTTAAGTTGATCGATTAAACCTTTATGATTGAACGGTTCCTTGTTAATTTTCAAAAATCACAGGATCTCGTTCAAAAAATATACCTGGGACCACCCATATGATATGATATGTAGTGTGTGTACACAATATCAGATCAATCTGTTGAACGGTCATTGAGCGAGCGTAGCGAGCGTCACCACGGTACACTTATGGCACTTTCTCTGTGTGTTTGTTTTTTTTTTTTTTTTTTTTGTGTTCACTGCCCAGGTCAAACCGCACAACCAATCGATCTGAAATTTTGTACACATACTAACGTAATCTATGCGATCCCTGGGATCTTTTCTGAACGAGATCCTGTGATTGGTTCAAATTTTATAAAAATTATCTTTCGATTGGTTGGTTCGATCAATTTGAAATTTAGCAAAGTCATTGCAACCAACATTGTACCCAATCAAAAAAAAAATCAGCCAAATCCTCTAATTGGTTCAAATTTGAAACCATTTTTCCTGTGATTTTTGAAATTTAAACTGGAACCGATTGACCGACCAACTAAAAACTTTGCATGGTCATTGGTACCAACATTTAAGGTATTTTTGCCAATTTTCACTCTAATCTGTCGTTATTTTCAAAAGTTTTTGTCATTTTAGGGACATTTTGCGTGTTGGCTGTCAAATTCACGGTGACTTCGAATCTTCAGTTCAAGGCAAGGTAGTTAGAGCAAAAAGTTTTAAACGATATGAAACTAATAATGACCGTTCAACAGATTGATCTGATATTGTGTACACACACTACATATCATATCATATGGGTGGTCCCAGGTATATTTTTTGAACGAGATCCTGTGATTTTTGAAAATTAACAAGGAACCGTTCAATCATAAAGGTTTAATCGATCAACTTAAAACTTAGCAAGGATTGGCACCAATATTTGTGGAGATTTTGGAGATTTTTATACAAGTCTGTGACGAAACTCAAGAATTGTTGGCTTTTAATGACATTCGATAGACATAATTTCGGTTCGAGGTGTTGCAAGTATCCGTGCTCGCTCATCAACGCGTTACACAGAGCGTTTTCCTAGTTATTAGTTTCATATCGTTTAAAACTTTCTGCTCTAACTACCTTGCCTTGAACTGAAGATTCGAAGTCACCGTGAATTTGACAGCCAACACGCAAAATGTCCCTAAAATGACAAAAACTTTTGAAAATAACGACAGATTAGAGTGAAAATTGGCAAAAATACCTTAAATGTTGGTACCAATGACCATGCAAAGTTTTTAGTTGGTCGGTCAATCGGTTCCAGTTTAAATTTCAAAAATCACAGGAAAAATGGTTTCAAATTTGAACCAATTGGAGGATTTGGCTGAATTTTTTTTTGATTGGGTACAATGTTGGTTGCAATGACTTTGCTAAATTTCAAATTGATCGAACCAACCAATCGAAAGATAATTTTTATAAAATTTGAACCAATCACAGGATCTCGTTCAGAAAAGATCCCAGGGATCGCATAGATTACGTTAGTATGTGTACAAAATTTCAGATCGATTGGTTGTGCGGTTTGACCTGGGCAGTGAACACAAAAAAAAAAAAAAAAAAAAAAAAACACACAGAGAAAGTGCCATAAGTGTACCGTGGTGACGCTCGCTACGCTCGCTCAATCAGAATTTCTCGTTTTTAGCAAAATTTCCGGTCCCGACGTATCAACTGAAATTTAAAATGCTTGAAAATATTTAATCAAAACGTGAAGTCCTACTGCCTCCAGTACCCCCCCTCCCCCCTGTCACACTGTGCCCTATACTGGTGAACCCCCCCTCCCCCCCTGAAGCGTGACGTCCTTTATGCACAGCCCCTTATGTAAATATTTTGGGCGATTTTGGATATGTTGTAGAGGAAATTTTTCTGAATCGATTCATGTATTGAAACCTTCTGTTGCAATTAGTGGTGGGTATAATCACACAATTACTGGATTAATAGTTTGACTTGTTATTAAAAGGTAAAAGAATTATTCCTACTTTTTGAGAGTGCTCAGTACAAATGGGTTTTTGAGAAGAGGGGTTTAGCATTCATACACTTCTTTTTCAGAAAGGATTTTCAGCTCTTCTAATTATTTCCCCTTGCAGGTGTTCATTTCTTATGGAGCAGAAAATATTGATATTCCTCGTGCTGATGCGGAGAGTTTGAATATGGAATCTTGGTACGGCTTCAAATGCGATTGCCGAGGCTGCACAAATCCTCTGCCAGATTGGACTGTCTTGCCACTTTGCCCAAAATGCCGCACAGTCGTGAACTGCACTCCAGAACAGGTAACATGGACTTAAAAATTATATGCATCTAATTAAAACACAGATGGTAATTATTGTTCTATATTAATGAGCTAATAAAATGTAATGTCAAATGCTGTTTAAAATAGATTGTCGTTTTTGAAGTTCTGGGAGCCGATTTGTAGTTCGTTACTGGGTTCAGCGAGGAAGACTCCTTATTTGTTTTGAGGGCCAGTGGGCTCTTGTTGGTGGCGACATTTGGACTGAAGAGTGAAGCCTTCTTTATATTTGTAATAATGTGTAAATATCAACACAAATAATAATGACAAATACACTTTTCACCCAAAGAAATTAACATTTCCATTCATAAAATATATATAAAATTGAAATTTCATGTGACATTTTAGCAGAAAAATCTATGTGTGACGTATATGTGCCTGTGTGGTTATGTCATTTCTAAGTCCACAACAATTGATGTGTTGCGGGAAAAGCGCATGCGGTTAAAGATGGAATTAACGAGAGAATGTTTTGGGGGTATTTGGTCGTGTAGCATGGGCTTTTGGCGTTTGGGACCGTGTGGCTATTGCTGAAGGCAACTCACGTTTTGGGGTTAATTTATGTTTGAGTGATAATAACAACTGAAAGAATACTTACCTATCACTTTTCTTGTACCCTTTCCCTCAAATCACTTACCTACTGAAAACAACCCAAAACCTCCGAAATTCTTTAAAACGATGTTTAATATCGGACCTGGTCATTCCGTCCGCCGCCATCTTTAACCTTGGTGGGAAACAAGTAGTGAAAGACCGCCAACTTTTCAAATAATCCGTTAATAAAATATTTTGTCTTTAAAATGAACCTAAACTATATTATAATTAGGGATGGAGCGAACCTGGATTTTGATATCGACTATCGATATCATTTATATATCGCGATATATCGATATATTGAAATATTGAAATATCGAAATATCGATATATTAAAGTATCGATATATTGAAATATCGATATATTGAAATATTGAAATATCGAAATATCGATATATTGAAATATTGAAATATCGAAATATCGATATATTGAAATATCGAAATATAGATATATTGAAATATTGAAATATCGAAATATCGATATATCGAAATATCGAAATATTGAAATATCGAAATATTGATATATGACAATATTGATATATGACAATATTATATTTCGATGTAGGTATGGAAATATTGATACATCGCATAAATGCCTGTAATTGCTCCTAAAACTGATAGGAAAATCAAAAGAAAATTTAAATAGAAATAACAGAGCCGTTGCAAAATATAGGGTCACCGGCCAGATAAGAAAGAAATGTGAATAATCTGAGAAATTGTCCTAAAATGTGATAAACGCTGCACTGCAAATATGAATTATTTTGCCATAGTAGGTATAAACTTCAATTAAGAATATAGTTGTATCATACGGTAAAGCTTTGATATATCGATATTTCAATATATCGATATTTCAATATTTCGATATTTCAATATTTCAATATATCGATATTTCAATATTTCGATATTTCAATATTTCAATATTTCGATATTTCAATATTTCAATATATCGATATTTCAATATATCGATATTCAATATATTCAGGTATCGATATTTCGATATTTTTTTGATATCGATATATATCGATATATCGATATTTTCTCCATCCCTAATTATAATTGTTTTATTGCTTACCATAATTTGTACTTAAACTAATCTATACTAGTTTCAATGTCCAATCGGCTCAAAATCATTGAAAACAATAATCAATTTTGAATTTGAAATATTGCGCCAACTAGGACGGTGCTGGGAAGTGGCCTAAAAGCACAAGCCACATGGTTGCAAACGCCAAAAGCCCATGCTACACGACCAAATACCCCCAAAACATTATCTCGTTAGTTCCATCTTGAACCGCACGCACTTTTCCCGCAACAGGTCCATGTGTTACCATGGTGAATACTTTGTTGCCATGCCGTTAATCTATGTATTATTTATTTAAAAACTATTCATCCCACAATAATATTGTTTGGTTTGTCTACATCCTAGACATGTTCAATACTTCACGATTTTAATCCATTCTACAACTAGAGATAGAGTCTGCTATTATTAGCTTGGTCTCAAAGAGTGTCCAATAAAAGTGAACTCCCTGCTTTTCCAGGAGATGGTGAAATGTCCGCAGTGCTTCCAACGCTTCAACGCCGTAAACATTATATATGCCGCATTAGGCTTGATAAATACTGCCGAACAATTATGGAGTCGACCACTGAAGCTGGCGAACGTCCCCAAGATATGCGAGATTATCACCAAATTGCATCGCACTGTTGCACTCTCACACAAGATTCTTAATGAAATACAGAGTTTGTTGCCAAGAACATTAACTCTGGCAGCACTCGACGCTGCGAATTGAACACCATTACCAGATTATGTAATTATAGATCATACATTGTATATGCTCTATTCCATTACCACAATTAATTAATAGTTTTTTTTAACATTATCTGGGCTTCTGCATTCTATATTGACGTAATCTGTGCAACTACGTCTTTTACCTACATAGGTATCATTTTATTCCATATAATTGTAGATTGTAGAACAGGCAAGTAGATACATGGGCGTCCGCAGGATTTCTGCCAGGGGGGGAGGGGGGCAAGGAAAACAAATTTCCACTGATCAAGGGGGGGTGTGGGGAGCGCACAACCAAAAAACACCCCGCAGAGCGGTTTTTGGTTTTTGGAGGTTTTGACATCAATTTTTAGATGTAATGTAATGAGGTTTTTTTTGTTAAAATATTCAATATTTTTTAAAATGTTACACTTTGGGGTGGTAAGGGCATGCCCCCACCTTGCCCCGCAGGGCTTTTTTTGTTTTTTGACACTTTAAAATTAATCTTTTTGAGTTTTTTGCTTACGAAATGAAAAACACCACAAAAATTTTAAGTTTTCCTGACATCCAGTGGGGGGGGGGGGGGGGGCAAGCGCCCCCCTGCTACCCTGTGGACGCCCATGAATGAGCAGATACATATGTTTCTTCAGCTGTAAGTTTTAATAATAAGTGCTTTTTGAGGGTTGGAATTGTATAAATTCCTTGATTTATATTAAGCGTTTGTTTTTACTCGTCAAAATCTAGTAAAACACTTGATTAATGAAGATATCTTCAGTATCTTCAAGATATCTATAGTGACTTTGCTTGTATTAGTGCTGAGAGGCCCAAATATGCATACCATTACAAATGAAATGTAACGTATTTGAGTTCGTAATCGTTCCTGCACAGAAGTCTACCGCGCGCTGGATTCTGCTGCATTGATTTAATTTTAAATACCTAATCCGTTTCTACTGTATTTAATTTAAATATTAAATTACTTGGATAACTTATTACCCGTCATGAATAATTTCTCAATTTATGACATACCTAATTAATCATTATTTGACTCTGTTGGCAAAAATTGTTTCAGGATACAATTTTACATTATTATTATTTTCCTTCAATCTAAATTACAATTGGTAAATACACATAATCCACTATTATTACTATTTTAACAAAGAAAGTGTTGCTTTGGATCCCTTCTATCTACATAAATTGAAAGTTTCAAGAAAAAGGATACTTTGCACTCTCAATGTCGTGTTTTTCAACGAACTAGTTCAAAACACAAATAAAATATTAGCTATCCTATGATTGATTACCTATATCTTAGAGTACCCTACTATCCTCTATTTTAAATTAAAGTTGACAAAAACTCCATCCAAATAACATAAATCGCACACACAAATTTCTAAAAATTTCTGTGCTTTGAGTCCCAGACTTGCATTTCGCTGGGAGGCTTTCCTAAGGTCCTCATTAGGTTCACTGCAACATAATATTTAGGGCACGTCTCGGATTTAACAAGTCTTCACCCCTGTTCCCACCTAATCCTCACCCAACTTGAAAATATCTTGACGGTTGCCACCCCGTTCGCATACTCCCTGGTTATCAAGAGAAGAGGTGCCCGGTCAATACATTGTCCTGCTCGATCATTTCACAAGCATACATTAGAATAATGCATGCATCTCCACAATGTATGATAAGTTTGTCAGTAGAATCATGTAGAATGTCTCACTGAAAAGGATAATAATACTCAGAAACGCTCTGTGTAAAGCGTTGATAAGCTATAGCTTTCGTATATGCTAAGAATTATTTTCTTGTGAAAGCTATTGCACAGAGCTTAAAAACAGTTTTAAAAGACAGCAATAATGCATCAAATGAGCAGTGATAATAAATAGGAATCGCTATGGAATCTCAACAAATATTATGTCAAATGATAACCGATTTGTGTGAAAATATGTCTAGAGCTCCCAAAATGTTGGTTCCAGAGACTATGCAAAATTTGAAGTTGTTTGGTCAAATCGTTCCATTTCCAATTTTCATCCAATCAAATGGGATCTCGTTCAAATACTTTAGGTACACTCCTACCGCTATTATAACGTATGACGTAACAAAAATGTGTTTGCAAAATTTTGTTGAACAGCTGGACATTGCCTAAAATAACACAAAAAACGAACCAACAAACAAAGAACAAATGGAAAGTGTCATGAGTTGAATACCATGGTGACACTACCTAATTGACAAATTGATCCAATGGGCCTAAGTAGGTCTAGTAAGTTTATTTCCATTTCAACATTACAAGTAATGTATACAAGCATTGTCATTGACCCTTAAGCATAAAATGCTTTGTCTTGGGTGTATGGACTTTTATAATCTAATTCAACACATTCATTCAAAAATATTTTTTAAAGTAAAAAGAAATCTATCTAATGGAGCGTTCATAGATTAAAATTACGTATATTGATTGGGGGAGGGGGGGGGGGGGGGGGGGGGGGGGGGGGGGGGGGGAAGGTGTCTAACGTAACACCTCATTGATACCAAAATGTCTTAAATATTGTATTATTTAAAAATAAAATATGGACTTTCAAGTTCATGGTGGTACGTTGCAAACTTTGGATTTCATATAAATTTACATATTCAAAAACCCAAATAAAATATTTATTGCCATCAGGAAAGAAAACAAAATAAATTAAATCATGATTAAATCAAATTCACCGATTTATTTTTGAAATTAGAATAGGGCTGTCAATATGTGACGTACCTAATTAATAAAAGGATTGGTGGGGGGGGGGGGGGGGGGGTAGATGATTCCTAAAATTTCTAAAATCAGTAAAATATTAATTAGAAGAATTGCAAGACCTGTAATTTTGTGAGCATGCTTTCTTCGCAATTACTGAATCTAAATCACACATCGATCCAGTTCTTGTATTTATAATCTTCCCGTGGATGAGTGCATAATACTGATATGGGCATAGTCATAACCATGGGGGAATGACAAAATACAAACAATGTATTTGCCAAATAGGCCAAGCAACGAAGGCTAAAAAAAGGCCGAACCCGGGACAAATTGCAAGATTTGTCTTTTTCATCAGACCTCATTCAGAAAAATTCGCTGATTACAACAAAAAAAAGTTTTACGCAGAGATGTGAAGGGAAAATGCCAAAAATTACGTGTAAAGTTCAAATTTTGAGAACATTTTTTTTTTTTTTTAAGAATCACAGAACACATTTTGATATTTGTTTTCAATAAAAAGTATGTATTATATAAGGATACATTGGGTGATAATATTAATTATTTTTTGATTTATTTAATGATTTAATAAAATGACGTCATTTAAATAATTAGTCGTAGTTACGTAACTAAAGGAGCTAGAATAAATGTTTTTACGGGAAAGTGTTGGTAATAAAGCCTAATATTTTTGGTATGAATATGATTAAGGTGGCGCGATCACTCGAGGCATAGTCTCAGATCATCATAATATTTTGTGTACTTATTGATAATCACGCCATACACAATCCCTAAAAAAATTAAACACTTCTCTTGTCTAGTTTCTGAGATAATTTGAGTTTTCTCCCCCATGTTATCTTATGGCAGCCAAGTAAAATCGTGTCATTTTTAAGCTAAAATGAAGTTCTAATTATTTTGTACCGTCAGATTTTAACAAAAAACTTTTTTTCTGGTAGACATACGGACTTACCATGAGGAAAAAAATTGAAAACGATACCAACGTGTGCTATTTTAAAAGTTTTAACCAAATTTTTGTACATTCTCAAAAGACATAAAATTGAAACTCATTATTGGGCGGGAGTTGCAAACTACAGGACATTAAATGAGTATTTTATGCTTAAATATAGTTGAACTGTTGTAAAAGGTATTTTGAAATGGTAATTTCAAAAATAAATAAAAATGTGTTATATCGAGTGATCGCGCCACGTTAAAAGTTCACCACGCATCTACTTATTGTTGTCAAACAAAATTTTAATCAAATTATATGAAAAATTCAACATCAATAAAACGCAATTATTGGCATAACAGCGGAACTGTTTGATCAGGAAATGTTGTCCCTTTTAGAATTTTGATGCCTGATAAAACCTAGCCCAGAGAGAGATTTGGGACGCCATTTTGAAACCGAAAGTTGCATCATCTTGAAAACGGCTGAACCGATTATAACGGAACTGGTGGCAATTGACTCCAACGGTCATATGACAAAACAGATCAATAGTAAAACCAGAAATTACCAATAAAAATAACGGAAATGACGTCACAAATATTCAAAATTCTTCTAAAACCCCCTGTTCAACAATAAATACATTATTCTGGCTAGTTATAATGTAATATATGAATTTATTAAAAAAAAATCTATGTGGCATTGTTTTCAGTCGCCATTTTGAGAACCGGAAGTGATTCCATAGCTCGGAAACGTATTGGAATGAAATCAAATACCAATTAATTAAGTGGATACCACTCTGTGTCTGGAATTATAGAAAAGGTTTTAAGCCTTATGCCAGCATAATTTTATGTCGGTACAGCATTATAACTAGGTACCAATATTTTTATTACCATGATATAACCATGTTAAAACTTATTATTTTATCATTATAAATAGCGACTTTTACAATTAAATTCATAAAGATATGCATTTATGTATTTATTTAATGTACTTATTGTTAAATAGGGGGGGTTTAGAAGAATTTTGAATATTTATGACGTCATTTCCGGTATTTGCTATTGGTAATTTCTGGTTTTACTATTGATCTGTTCTGTCATATGACCGTTGGAGTCGATTGCCACCAGTTCCGTTATTATCGGTTCAGCCGTTTTCAAGATGATGCCACTTCCGGTTTCAAAATGGCGTCCCAAATCTCTCTTTGGGCTAGGTTTTATCAGGCGCCAAAATTCTATAAGTGACAACATTTTCTGATCAAACAGTTCCGCCGTTATGCCAATAATTGCGTTATATTGATGTTTAATTTTTCATATAATTTGATTAAAAGTTTGTTTGACAACAATTAGTAGATGCGTGGTGAACTTTTGATCATATTCATACCAAAAATATTAGGCTTTATTACCAACATTTTCCCGTAAAAATAATTATTCTAGCTCCTTTAGTTACGTCACTACGACTAATTATTTAAATGACGTCATTTTATTAAATAATTGAATAAATCCAAAAATAATTAATATTATCACCCAATGTAT
The DNA here is from genome assembly GCA_934045905.1 of Leuctra nigra. Lineage (NCBI taxonomy): Eukaryota > Metazoa > Arthropoda > Insecta > Plecoptera > Leuctridae > Leuctra > Leuctra nigra. The sequence goes on along the minus strand of OW203765.1, from coordinate 27,543,015 downwards.
CCTTATATCATGTACAGTTTGTTCAAATCTTCTGTACAATGATTATGGTGGTGAAGATGGCAACGAAAATGATGTACTATGCTAGCACCAACACAACAAAATGAAAATCAGCTAGAACTAGGTGGCACATTCAAGTTAGCGGATTTTTTTTGGAGAGTTTAGGTTGGCAAAGTGTGAATTCAGATGGAAGGTCTGGATGGTGCTGCTTAGTTACACCCTAACGGCGTTGTAAGCGTAAATTGAACAGCCTATATTAATTCATGCTTGTTTGTTTTTCTTCTTATTTTTACTTAGTACGAATACTCTGGTGTAAATTTGAAAACTTATATGAAATTGTTTTACCATAATAGGTATGATCAAATTGCTTTTCTACGTTCCTCATTTTTTAACGTTTTCTGTTAGGATTGGGTCATCAACGACGTCAAATGTATTAACGACGCACACTCTGCTGACAAATATTGCTGTCGTTTTATATTTACGCATAACTCACTGGTGCACATTGGTCATGTTTTACATGACGGGTCCCTCTAGTAACCCCATAATCTCATAAATGGACAATAGGTATTCCTAGGTAGGTACGACAAAAGAATATTTATTTTTATATAATTTGTTAGGGATATCTACCCCTCTAGACAGTAGGTAATATGTTGCAGGACATTGATTCTGATATTCCCTGAAAATTTTAGAAAATGTATCCTCTCCAAACTCTCACAAAATAGAAAAAAGTAAAAAAATTACAATGTTTTTTATTGAAATTTTTTGGGGATAATCTACCCCTCTAGACTGAAGTTAATATGATGCAGGACATCAATTCTGATTATCCCTGAGAACATGTAGAACATCCTCTCCAAACCCTCACAAAATGAAAATTTAATTAAAAAAAAACTTTACAAATAATTTTATTGAAATATTTTGGAGTTATCTACCCCTCTAGAAAAGAAGGGCATTAAAAGAAATTAATTAAATATTATTCCATTGCATTCACACCTATAATATTATTTAATGAAACGTTTTATTTTACTGTAATTTATTTATGGAAAAACGGAGGGAACAGATAATTTGATAATATTTTAATTCCACAATTCAAAATGAACTACCTACAGGTACCTAAATATTTACTCAACTTCATCACTGTTTAAAGTAGGTACCCATATCACTGTTTAAAGTAGGTACCCATATTTCAGCATCTGCTCTAGCAACCTCATGAGCCATGGCCCATGCGGCTAAGAAGTTGCAAAGCAGGAAGGTGAAAGAAGACAAAGAATCGTATGCCGATGCAGTAGCAAGATATATCGGTTCTGTCAAGCTTGATACCAAACCTGTGAAAGGCAAGTGCATGGAAGAGTCGACACGCCTACGTGAACAAGGCAATGCTGCGTACAAACGTCAAGATCTACAAGAATCATTGCTCATGTACTCCAGAAGCATTGCGACTGCACCGTGTGAAGGGAACACTACCGGACTAGCTCTTGCATTCGCTAACAGGTAGGTCATTGTCAACAACGCGTTAATGAGCAAGCATCGATACGTGCGAACATTAGAAAGGAACCGGTTCGTCGGAGAAATAATACAAGTATGCATCTTTCATCATACTATTAATGAAAAGACAGTTCTATTTAACAATTCTTTTCTGCAGATCCGCGGTGCACTTCTCGCTGGGAAACTTCGAGGAATGTCTAAGCGACATTGAACAGGCTCTCAAGGCCAACTATCCGAGTAGGCTGAGATACAAGGTGATCAAGAGAAGGGCTGAGTGTCGTCAAGCAATGGGAAACATGAAGGCCGCTAAGTGGAACTTTAAAGTAAGATGGTTGGCTCATGACGATTTCGTTTTGAGGTAGCAGAGAATTTAAGTTATATTTGATCGAAGGTTGATCAAAGGGGTTGATCTTCATACCTACAGTTTGCATGACAATAATTTAACACATTTAAAATGCAACTTGTGAACTTCCAGGAGGCAATAACTTGCTGCACGGAAGAGGATAAGAAGCGGAGCATGGAGCAGGAGCTGGCCGCTCTCAAGCCTCCCGAGCAGGTCTACAAGCCGAGGCTGAGAGTTCGTCCACCGCCTGAGAAGTACCTCGGAGACAACCCGATGATTCCTGGCGCCTCGGCTTGCATCGAGATCAAATACAACGAGAAGTACGGCAGACATCTTGTCGCCACCCAGGACATCCCACCAGGTCAGCAAAGCCGAAGAAAATATCCTTAACACGCTTTAAAGAAGTATTTGCATAAACTTTATGTCTATTTTTACTATTCATTCTGGATAAGGTATTCCAGACTCCAGAGGACTAACAAATTGTTTACAATATTCAAAATCCCTTTTCAAAACTTGATTATCTAGCCGAAAACATAGAGGTATAAACGCAGATGGCAAGCATGTGGGGTTGGAGGGTTTGATTAAAAGACAAGCTCACCTCCCCATACCTAATAAGTAGATAATTCTTAATCAACAACAGTAATTTTAGCTCAACTTAGCAGCCTACCGTCTTTTCTTCTGTCCGCGGGTGAACATGAATGGATGCTTTTGAAAGATATTTATCACATTCTCCAACTACTAAACTACGAAATGTGTACTAAATTCATGCAGTTGTTAACTGATCCCGAGGTTATTTTGTACTACTATTACTAGTTGACATTTATGTGGGTTTCATTTCAGGTAAGGTCCTGATTGTGGAGGAGCCGTTTGGATCCGTGTTACATCCTGACAAGTGTGATGTTTATTGCTTCCGCTGCATGCGTCGATGCAGTGCCATGATACCTTGCAAGTCCTGCACTACAGTGAGTGATAAATGTTCTCTTCAGCAAAAGACATCCCTGCTCTCAGATTATTTGCTTTCAGCAATTGTAAACCTAATACATTGTGTATGCATCTATCATGTATTTTTTTCCCCCAGGCGATGTATTGCTCGGAAACATGTCGTGAATTGTCCTGGACAGAAAGCCACGATTTGGAATGTGCAGTTCTTATGAAACTGATTGCTGCAGCCAGTCCAATACAATCCATGTCAGTTTTGCGGTTCTTAATCGTAGCTCTGAAGAAGATTGGAAATCTGCAGCAACTCTACGACTATGTCAGACAACTTGACACCGAGGTCATCGATGGAATCAAAGGATGTGATACTCAGGGGCATTTTGACGGAACAAACCTCCGCGCCTTCTACAACTTGGAGCAACGTAAAATGCCGAAAGCGGTCCGCGATGAATATGCCAAACGCTGTGCACTTCTTGTGGATTGCATCGAAGAGAAGTCACAACTTTTGCACGGACTTGATAATGAGCTGAAGAGGTTTACTGGAGGGCTGCTTCTGAGATTCATGAGTATTAATGCAATCAATTCTTTTCGCTTGCAAGACTGGGCTTTTGAGGAATCTGATAATATTGGATCAGTGATGTATCCTATTTGTTCTTTAATAAACCACGGATGTATTTCAAATGCCATCCAATACCAACGTGGAAATACCATTGTTATGTTTACAATTCTTCCCATCGATGAGGGAGAGCAGGTAATTCCATTAATTGCATTAATAACTAACTCTACTCTTTTTACTGAATAAGCAAGAATTTTTGTATTCCACTTTTGGTGAATACTTAGATTTTTTGACAATAATAAAGACTGCCAGGGTGTTAATTTTCAACCATCGATTAGGACCTGATTTGTCACACTTCTTCGGCATAAATGATTTTCCATTCATCTAATTATTTGAATTCCATCTTGCAGGTGTTTATCTCGTATCACGGAGAGAAGTGTGGTGACATGGAACGGGCACGACACGAGATGTTGAAAGTGGAGGATGCGTACAGCTTCCAGTGTGGTTGCCGAGGATGCACTGATCCTTTGCCAGGACTCTCTTTCGTGCCGCGGTGTCCCAAATGCAAGACAGCCGGAAACCACACTAAACAACAGGTAGAAACACACAGAATAATATAAATATTTTGTCCAATGGCTTTTATTAGACTTAGAGTAAGAGTTTGCTGAGCCATGTCATTCTGAAGTACAACACTTTCAGAGTTTTGAACGGTCAAATGTATCTGTTTTCTCACTGCCGTAAAATTAAATCAAATTTAGAGAATAAATTGGTAACTTAATATTCAATGGTTCCATGAATATGTGTGGCCAAACTTGATGTGCTACCGTAAACATTTAGTGCAGCATTATATTTTGTTTGAATAATACGTCATTATTGTGTTTAGCCTATTCATTACCGTGTAAAAATACCAGCCAAGTCTCTTCAACTTAAAAAAAATTGAAGAAATCTAAAAATTCAGCACTGAAAAGTAGTGATATCAAAAAATTGGCCAAGTCAAAACTGTTCAAAAAATACTTGGCGCATCGTGCATATAAATAGTAAAGAAGTAGGCCGGAAATCAAATATACTCATCTATACATAAAATATATCTATCTCTAGAAAAACGATGCGCCAAGTATTTTTTGAAAAGTTTTGACTTGGCCAATTTTTTGATATCACTACTTTTCAGTGCTGAATTTTTAGATTTCTTAAATTTTTTTTAAGTTGAAGAGACTTGGCTGGTATTTTTACACGGAGTGTTTTTTATGGGGATATCACTCCTTTTTTTAGTTTATTCTTACAACTTTTGACATATTATATTGTTGCACCAAAGACTATAATTCCTTTAAAAAATACGCCTTTGTGATTTAGTTGCTAAGAAAAGTTGTGCTTGTTACTATGTATATGCTTTAAATAATATGCTATGAATTATAGCGAAAGTTTTGTTCCAATCGGTCCAGCCGTTCTCGAGATATGGCATCACTTCCTGTTTTCAAAATGGCGGCTGACTCAACTGCCACCTAAAATTTGTATCTATATATTATTATATTTTATGCTACATAATAAGCCTTCTGAATATGTAGTTATTGTTATAAGAAATTATTTCAGTCAGATTTGGCATTTTTATGACGTCATTTCCGGTTTTGGTAATAGTACATTTCTATTTCGACTATTGATATTTCATAAAGAAGACCGTCCAAATCGTTTGGCGCTAGTTTCGTCCCGATAGGTCTATCCGTTTTTAAGATGTGACGTCACTTCCGGTTTCAAAATGGCGGCACAAAAAATTCGTAAGGGCAAGGTATCATCAGACGCCAAAAGTGCATATGTGGTAAAAATTTCAGATCGATCGGTTAAGCCGTTTAGGCTGTGGCGCTGTCAACAGGGTTTCCTGATATCATCATCTTCAGAATCAGAAAGTGATGTAATTTCACTGTTTTCACGGCCCTCTAGCTCGTAAATGGCATAACCTGTTGTTCCCAAAATTGGTATATGGGGTGGGGTGGGCCATAGCTCGAAATTAAGATATTTCGCAACAATGTCAGATTTTTCAATTTTGAGATCCAGTAGGCCGAAAATGCTATGTTGTTGCTTACAGTAAAAGTAATTGGTCTGCTCCTCAGTTTATAGGCATTATGGGTATGTTGACTGACTGTGAGTGTATGGTACGACTTGGCTGGGTGGAGCGACCGCTCCACTAGATGTTAAGTTCATTAGCAACACTAAACACTAAAAAGTAACAGATTTTACCTACTTCATGTAATGCAATAGTTGACTTTTGTTGAACATATATCTCTGGTTCAAAGAAAAGGGAATGTCATATTGCGGAGATTTTTTAACATACCACGATACACACACCACTTGATATCGAGCTCTTAAGAAGTGTGTATGACGATTAGTGCGTGCGTGTAAATGCGTGTATGACGATTAGTAGAAAAAATCTGTATTAGGTATGTAAAAACTTTTAGTCCAGTGATCAGAAAAAAAAAATTGTAAATATTCAAGTAATTTAGTCTATGCCTATGACGTTAAGCCCCAGAAAAAACAACAAAAAAAACATTTGTACCTATATTGCTTATTTGTGAATACGCTATGCCCCTATTTATTGTGATGCCTCCAATATAACATCCCATTATCTTAGTTTCACATTTTTGGACCCACATTAGTCAATTTCTTGTCAAATATGATGATCAATAATATACTTGATTTTCCAGATGATGAAATGTTCGCTGTGCAACCATAACTTCAACGCGGGACCAATAATATCTGCCGCATTAGTCTTGTTGATGAATATCCGAGAGATGCACAAAGAGCCAAGAAAGCTGGCGAACATCCCTGTGTTAAGTGACATGATCACCAAACTACACCGCAGTGTATTTCTCTCGAACACTTGGCTGTATCTAGCCCAGGGGTTGCTGCATTCAGGTGTAACACAGGCAGGACTCGGACAAATAGATTGAATGTATTTGATCATCTATGACAGATGTATTCAATAAGCATAATAATGATAATGTACTAGGAAAACGCTCAGTGTAACGCGTTGATGAGCGAGCACAGAACATGCAACATCCCCATAGTAACGATGCACGACACGGCACAAGACGATTTTCTCTGCAATTTTTCAATCTCCATAATACTCTGGATGAATAACAGATCCATTGTGTCGTGAAGTCTTACCTACATACCTTCTCCAGAAATCTCTTGTGACATCCCATACTAAACTCGTAAAATTACAATTAATACTTGACTGATTGGGCTTACAATATGTAAAATTTACAACATGAAAAATTTGAACTTAATGTGAACATTTTTATAGTCGACCAATCAGAAGACATTATTTAAACTTAAAAAAACCAATTAGAGGATTTGGCCTTCGTACTGCATACGATTTTATGCGCTAGCTCAAAAATACTTTCATTTTACTGTACATTGTGGATAGCTTGGCTGCTCTACAGGCCTTGCCTTGGAACAGAAGCTTAAAGAAGGCAGGGATGACAATTTAGTATACATTTTTCAAGATTATGGAATAAAATGACCTTAAAATGACAAAACTTTTGAAAATAGCGACAGATTAGACTGAAAATTGGCAAAAATACCTAAAATGTTGGTACCAATGACCACGCGAAGTTTTAAGTTGATCCTAGGTTGATCGGTCAATCTGTTCTAGTTTAAATGTCAAAAATCACATGAAAAATAGTTTTAAATTTGAACCAGTAGGAGGATTTGGCTGAAACTTTTTATGATTGGGTACAATGTTGGTTGCAATGTTTTTGCTAAATTTCAAATTGATTGAAGCAACCAATCGAAAGATATATTTTTTTAAATTTGAACCAATCACGGGAGCCCATTCAAAAACGATCCCAGGGACCGCATAGAGTACGTTAGTATGTACAAAATTTCAGATCAATTGCTTGAGCGGTTTGACCTGGGCTGTGACCACAAAAAAAAAAAAAAAAAAAAAACACACAGAGAAAGTGCTATAAGAGTACCGTGGTGACGCTCGCTCAATTATGTGTAAAATAAAATAAAATGTTCAAATATGAGTAGAAAAATTGAAAAGATTTTATCTCAACCACTCTCAAGTCATATTTTAGTCAGTTTTCGACGATTTAGGCATGATTTAGGTAACTTTTGTAATTTGACGTTTTGCGAGGTCCATATTTCCCATAACAATGAGATTTAGAGGAAAATGCTCAGAGAGCTATTTGTGTTCATTTAGGATGGTGAACAATTCTGCCAAGTTTCGTCAAAATCGGTGTTACATGAATAAGTTTTTTTGCAAGATGGAATTAACATGGGAAATTAACTTAAAAAGTGATTAAAAAGTACTTCCGGTGCACGGATTTTGGGCGATTTGGAATTGTTGTAGAGGGCATTTTTCTGAATCGATTCATCTGTTGAAACCTTCTGTTGCAATTATACTTATAATTATAATTGCAATTATAATTATGTTACACTTATGTGAGGAATAGATAATTTGGCATTAAACAAGTTACAAAAATTACAGAATAGGGCATTGAAATTAGTATTAAATTGTGATAGATTTACAGCAACTAAAACCATTTTAGATAGTTTAAATAATGATGTCCATTTAACAAAGAATTTCATTAAATGTACTAGTTTTTATACATAAGGTTGTTAAAGGTTTAATGCCAGGTTGTCTTTTAGAATATATGAACGATGTTGTTCACAGTGTTTTGTATAATACTAGGTCATCAAATAACATATCAATATCTAGAAAAAACAAGTCAAGGACACAAAAATCTGTATTTTATAGTGGTATTCAACTTTATAATAGATTAGGTAGAAAGGTAAAAGAAGAAGAAAATATTGAAATGTTTAAAATTTTATGATCTTCATTTGTTTATAATGAATTTCCTGTTTTGTAAATGTATATATCCCCATAAAAAACACTCCGTGTAAAAACACCAGCCAAGTCTCTTCAACTATAAAAAAATTTAAGAAATCTAAAAATTCAGCACTGAAAAGTAGTGATATCAAAAAATGGGCCAAGTCAAAACTTAATTTTAAAAACCAAAATATACTTGGCGCATCGTGCATATAGATAGTTTAGAAGTATAGGCCAGGGATGGGATTACATAAAATGACAACTTACTTGTCGCAGCGACAATTTTCTTATTTCAATGTTATTCACGGCCTTCTTGCTGCGACAAGTAAGTTATCATTTTATGTGATCGCACCCCTGATGTGTAATACATAAAATCTACCTACCCTATAATGCCGTAAAAAACGATGCGCCAAGTATATAATATTGGTTTTTCAAATTAAGTTTTGACTTGGCCCATATTTTGATATCACTACTTTTCAGTGCTGAATTTTTAGATTTCTTAAATTTTTTTATAGTTGAAGAGACTTGGCTGGTATTTTTACACGGAGTGTTTTTTATGGGGATATCACATTTTTTTTTAGTTTATTTACACAACTTGTAAGACATAGTTGAGCAATATTAAGAATAACCAATTCATTTAAAAAAATATGCCATTTACGAATTGGTTACTAAGAAAAATGTTGTTTGGTTCTAAGTATAAGCTTAAAATGATATTCCATGAAGAATAGCAAAAGCTTCGTTCCAATCGGTCCAGCCGTTTTCGAGCTATGGCATCACTTCCGGTTTTCAAAATGGCGGCTGATATTACTGCCACCTAGAATAATTTATTTATTTAAATGTTATGTATCATTATAAGCCTTCTGAATAGATATTTATAGGTTTTTATATAAAGGGGAAGTGAATTTAGGCAGATTTCGCATAAATATGACGTCATTTCCGGTTTCAGTAATTAGAAAACTTTAGTTTCACTATTGATATTTCATATAGAGGGCCGTCTGAATCGTTTGGTGCTAGTTTTATTCCGATCGGTTTAGCCATTTTCAAGATATAACGTCACTTCCGGTTCAAAATGGCGGCTTCCGGTTGGTTTTATAAAAAGGCACCTCAGACGCCAAAAGTGCACATGTGGTAAAAATTTCAGATCGATCGGTTCAGCCGTTTAGGCTATGGCGGTGAGTGCGGTGTTTCCTGATATTATTATCATCATCATCATCATCTAAAGATCAAAGTGGTGTAATTTCACTGTTTTCTCGGCCCTCTAGCTCGCAAATGGAATAACCTATTGTTATAAAATTTGGTATATGTTGTCAGGTGGGCCATAGCTCAAAATTAAGATGTTTCGCAACAATGTGAGATTTCCCAATTTTGAGATCCAGTAGGCCGAAAATGCCATGTTATTGCTTACAGTAAAAGTGTTTGGTCTGCTCCTCAGTTTTTAGGCATTTACGGTATGTTGAGTGACTGTGAGTGTACGGTACGACTTGGCTGGGTGGAGCGACCGCTCCACTAGATTGTAATGAAAAATAGCTTTCAAGCTAAATAAATAAATAAATAAAAAAAAAATAATCGGTGGTGGGTTCAGACATTTTTTACTTTAAATGACTGGGCTAATATATAATTTAATTTGTTTCTATTGGTATGTTTTAAGAATTCAGATACCAGTTCTTTGCAGAGGCACAGTCGTAGTAAAATAAGTGCCAGGGCGCCGAAAACGCTGCTGATTCCGATGCATTGATTTTCCACTGAATTGTATGTATATATTCACACTCAATGTTGTGCTTTTCAACGAATTAGTTCAAACCATCCTTGATTGCTATCCTCTTTTTAAATTAAACATAACCTCATATTAATATTTGGGTTATATGGCCTTATAAATTTTGAATAAGCTATCCATCAAGTTGACAAAAACCAAATAACAAAATCGCACAAAAACAATTTTGATATTAAAACATTTCTGGGCTTTGAGCCCCAGACTTGTATATCGCTGGGAGACTTTCCTTAGTTCCTCACTAGGTTCACTGCACCATAATATTTAGGGCAAGTCTTGGATTTAACAAATGTCTTCACCCCTGTTCCCACCCACCTAATCCCCACCCCTCTTGAAAATATCTTGACGGTTGACACTCCGTTCGTATACTCCCTGGTTATCAGAAGAGGTAAATACATTGTCCTGTCTGTTCGATCATTTCACAAGCACACATTAGAATAACGCATGAATCTCCACAATTTCTGTTAGGATTCCCCCCGCCCCCCCCCCCCCCCCCCCCGACGGCTGGTGGGGTTTGCGTTGGCCAATGATCCACTGCAGCTAGGCCGGCGAGCATAGGCTCATGTGTAAGGCCTACCCATGCCGGACAGGTCAGTGGTGGGGTCCAGACAAAGAGCAGCCAAGCCAGGGTCTACCTACCCATGCTCTCCCCTGAATTTGCGGTCCCCTCGGGCCGGCCTCCCCCCTCGACACGGACTTCCCCCCGAATCGGGTACCACCGGCTCGAACCCTCCCGCCCCCCGGTCCGTCCCCATTCTGGCCTGGCCTACCCACCAGTGCTAGACTTCCCCGGGCCGGGCCCCTTAGGTCGACCCCTCCCGAAGACCCCCTTAATATTCAACAAAGTTAAAACAAAATATTAATGTGCGCAAAATGACCTCGCTGTCGACGCGCCATTAAACAACACTAATCTTATCTAATCTGTAAGGTTAGTAAAATTTCTCACTGAAAAGTATAATATTAATCAGAAAACACTCTGTGTAAAGCGTTGATAAGCTGGCTTTCATATGCATACGAATTACCATTCTTGTAAAAGCTCAGCTCTAAAGAGCTTTAAAGCCAGCTTTAAAAGACAACATAATTGCATAAAGGAGCAGTGATAAAAGAAATATATCGCTATGAAAGTGCTGTAACAATTTTGAAAAAATATTTCAAGTGACCGATTTGTGTGAAAATTGTTTACAATCCAATAATGTCGGTTCCAGAGACTACCTATGCAAAATTTGAAGTTGTTTTGTCAAATGTCATTTTCAATTTTCAACCAATCCCAGGATCCTGTTCAAAAACCTTGCACTATCATACCGCTATTATAATGTATGACGCTACAAAATGTGTTTGAAGAATTTCAGATAGCTTCGTTGAACAGCTGGGCATTGCCTTCAAAAAAACAAAAAAGCGAACCAGCAAACAAAGAACAAAATGGAAAGACAAATTGACAAATTGATCCAAGCATGGGCCAAAGTCAACACGTTTATTAAAAAATACTTTAAAAATTAAAAAAGGAATCTATCTTTTGGAGCATTCATAAATTAAAATTACGTAGGTACACGTATATTTGGGGGGGGGGGGGGGGGGGGGGGTGTAAGAAGTGTGTAACCTAACACTCCATTGATACTAAAATGTCTTAAAGAATATTTTTTACATAAGTGATCAGAAGAAAATTGTGTGAGTTTTTTTCATCACATTCGAGAGTGGTAGTCCTTAAGAGTAAAAAAATTATTTTGCATATGCCCCCGAAACCAAAATTTGGATTTCTTCCACTTTTTGGTGTTTCTTAACTATGTTGGGCGGAATCATCCCCACCCCATGGGGATTTTCAGCGATCACATTTTTTTGATAGAGGGTCATATTTTAAGTGAAATTTTACTTGTCTGTACTGTGGCGCCTGGGGGGTGGGGTATATAGAGAGGTATAATTTGGGAAATTTTGAGACGTTGTACAAATAATTGTGACAATTCGATAACATATTTTATATATCTGATTTGATATTCGTAAATAAGATATAAATATACACCCTTCTTTATATTTTTCTAAAGCGTTTCCCCCCGAATTCAAAATTTTGACTTTTTCACACTTGTTTGAAAAGTAGTGTTAATACAATATGGAAAACATCTGAAAACAATTAAAACAGATGATATAAGTAATATTTGTGGGTTTTCATGCTCTACTTCATCGATTTACGAAAAAAAAAATTGCACCAAAAACCGCCCCTAAGTTACCCCAACCAACCACAAAAGTTAAAACTAGTTCGGTTTCACTGAAATTATAATGCTCAATCAAAAAATAATAGTTTTCGAAACTCCGCCTGGTGGGGGTAGTTTTTGTCCTCTTGACCCGTTTTGTGGGAACATCAAGGCTACTTTTGCTATTAAAGGTCACACAAAAAAATGCACCCTAAATTTTTTTTGAGATTTTTTATTGTTGATTTTGGATTTGAAACCCGATTTTAAATCGTGTGCATGCATCAAAAGATATGCTGGTTGGAATATTGCCTAATTTTGACTTTTTGGGCCCCCCCCTGACCGCACCCACCAGGCGTCAAAGTGCAGACAAGTGAAATTCTACTACAAATTTAACGATCTTTCGATAAAGTATTGTCTCCATGGGTCCGCAGGGGGGGGGGGGGGGAGCTCCGGTCGACTGGGCGATGGACTAGCAGATGTGAACAAATATAAAATAAATTTAAACTATACTCATTTGTTCTCATTGGGTATTTAATATCACTTGATGTTTCTTTATCAAGAAAAATAAATCCGGAGAGAATCCGATTGGTTTATAAATAATTTTTCTTAGCGAGTTTGTCATACTGTTATTTCACAAAAACCAAATTTTCGAAAAAAACTATATTTTCTATTTTAATAAAACTATTTTTACATAGGGAGTACATTTACTTGAATTATGTCTATAACCTAGATAAAACAATTTTTCGAAATTATGCTCTTAAAACTTAATTTTCTGAATCGAATGACCAGTGGAGTCCAAAAAGCTATTTATTGGGGTTTTGGGCATATTTTCTTTTTATCTTATCTTGAAACCCTTTTTTCATACTTACTATAATCTCAGAAACTATTTGTCATAGATACATAATTTTTTCACATCATTTTTCAAAATATCATCATGTACATGTAAAAGCAGAAAATAACTAATTTAAAATAATCTAATTATTCTAGCAAAGATAGAATTATATCTAACAACAACGTGACATATTTATATAAGACAGAGTTGACATGAGATGTGGAAGAGAAAAGTTGGGACAGATTTTATTAAAACAACCAATTGCAGTCACATTTGTATTACAGATCACCTGATTTATGTACACTTGGCCAAACAAAACTTGAACGTTCAATAAATCTGATAGGCTGATAAATGTAAGATCGCACCATCAGAAGTCAGTCTAAGCGATCTCATTGTCTCACTCTAGTAGGTGACCTCACATTTCAATGACAATAACAAGCTTTGATTGGTTATGGGACATGACCAGCAGTCATTCAAATTTGGTAAACGTTCAAGTTTTGTTTGGCCGAGTGTACCTTACATTCTATAATCTGTTATAAATAACAAACAAAATACAATTCAGGGAATAAATATGAAATAATATGTATTTTCATCAGGCGCGTAGGAACTACTTTTGTCATGGGGGGGATTGCAAAACCCGGAAGGAGGGTCTGGGGGGTGAAGCCCCCCAGTTTCAGCCCCGCAGGGCGTTTTTTAGAATTTAAACCATTTAAAAGTGATTCTGGGCCTCTAAAATGCCCAAACTGAAGCAAGAAACCTTCCAATTGTTGCCCCGCAGGGCAGTTTTTTTAGAATTTAAGCAATTCTTAAGTGATTTTTGGACACTAAACTTAATTTTGTATGCTGAATGGGGGGTCAGCCTGCTCGAGTGGGGGGGGGGGAATAATCCCCCCCATCCCCCCATTCCTACGCGCCTGATTTTCATTACTACTAATAACTACCTTACTATAATGTAAATGTAAGTATAATAACTTCATTTTATTCTATTTGTCTGTACAAATTTATAGGTAACTATATTCATTGTATCAAATCCCTATTATTTCCTGCATAAACCCTAGAATAAGTGCATTTGTTTTACTTATGGCTAAGTTATGTATACCATGTAAAATCAAAAATAAACTACATTCATCATTATTCAGTAATACAAATTATTGTTGTACAATTAAACATTTATTAAATAATGGTTATAATATACTGTGTGGAAATATCTTGTCTACATGGCTAATGAGTAATGAAACTACTTGGTATCATGATTGATTCTACAGTAACTACACATTACATGATGGAAACTAACACATCAATAATGTTATTGCAACAAGATGAATAACAAATTAAAAGTCAACGCCGCTTCCAAAACATTTCCTAACAAACTAAAAACATCTTAGTCAACCGGAAGCAAAACAATAAAATACACAAACGATTTTCGCTGTTTTAATTTATCCATTTGTATACACTCTGGAGTGAAAGCAACTCCACATATTTGTAACCGATCAAGGTGCGGTGCATTTTCTTTCGATAGATCAAATTTAAACAGTCAATGAGAGTCAATCAGGTGGCATGACCTTCTCTGTTAGCATGTTTTTCCAAAATATTGAGCTTTATAACTGAGGATGAATTGAAAAGTTATTCAAGAGTGACTGACAGATACATGTAGGTACCGTGCTTATGATGTTGATAACATAGAGGAATACAAGTAATGCGTTGACGGAACAGGTTGGGTGAGTGGTTAACGCTCTGAACTTGTATTCCGGAGGCCCGGGTTCGATTCCCGCGGCCGTTTTTCCTGACTGTTTTTTTTTCGTGGTTTTCCCTCAGTCGACAGGCAAATGCAATGCTGGGAAGGTACTCTACTAATAGGCCACGACCGCCTCCTTCCCACCTTCCATCCTTACCTAATCTTCACCATCATCTCCCAATCATCCTCATAATCATTCATCCGTCGCCATTAGCCTCGCTGCAGAACAGTGCGACGTTAAGCCCCAGACAAAAAAAGTAATGCGTCTGTTGTGACAAACTGACTTCGATGATCAATGTGATATTTTCAGTGCAATTTCAACACTTTTAGTCACTTGGGCCGGCAAAGAAGCTGCCCATGGTTACCAATGATTACACACAAAACTTACAGCATAGGTAAGATCAAGGCATTGTACAACCGGGCCTTCGTCAAAAATATCTCCAAACATTCACATCAGAAACTCATGGTGTTTTAATAAACTGTCAGCTTGATAGTAACTCTGTAATGTGTATTTCACATGCTTTATGAAAGTTAACTAGGTAAACGCTCTGTATAACGCGTTGATGAGCGAGCACCGAAACACGCACTTCTCCAACCGAAATATCGTACTTTAACCTTAACTGTTAAGAAATGGTATGAAAATTACCATAACATGTCTGTATTGTAAACATTGTATTGAATGGTTTATCTAAAAATTCAAAATTATGATAAAACATGTTATAGTACAGCGAAACAGGGCATGCGCGCATCGCAGCGCGGCGAAAATTCTTCGCGATTTTATTGAAGTTGGTTCAACTTTTAGCTGCGATTCACGTGACGTCACGCGTGACAGCGATTCGAGCTCTGATTGGCTGAGAGGCCGACATGGCGGCGAAATATCGCGATGCGTCGAAAACACGCGATCATGGAATAAGGCTTTATTGCTGTGTTTCTTTTGCGGTTGTTAGTGCGATACAAATTACACCGATCCTCTGAATGAGCTGAAATTTTTGAGCGAGCGTAGCGAGCGTCACCACGGTACTCTTATGGCACTTTCTCTGTTTGTTTTTTTTTTTTTTTTTTTTGCCTGCACTGCCCAGGTCAAACCGCTCTAGCAATCGATCTGAAATTTTGTACATATACACTAACGTAATCTATGCGGTCTCTGGGATCGTTTCTAAAAGGGATCTTGTGATTGGTTCAAATTTTAAAAAATTTATCTTTCGATTGGTTGGTTCGATCAATTTGAAATTTTGAGAAGTCATTACGACCAACATTATACCCAATCAAAAAAAGTTTCATTCAAATCCTTCCTTTGGTTAAAATTTAAACCCATATTTCCTGCCTTTTTTGAAATTTAAACTAGAAGCGCATGACCGATCACCTTAAAACTTCGCATGGTCATTGGTACCAACATTTAAAGTATTTTTGCCAATTTTCAGGCTTATCTGTCGTTATTTTCAAAAGTTTTTGTCATGTAGGGACATTTTATTCCATAATCTTGACATGTTTGTAAAATATTTACTACATTTTCATCTACATATGTTCATGATACTTCATAGTTATTATGCACCCATAAAAAAACACTTCGTGTAAAAATACCAGCCAAGTCTCTTCAACTAAAAAAAAAATTGATGAAATCTAAAAATTCAGCACTGAAATGTAGTGATATGAAAAATGGCCAAGTCAAAACTTTCAAAAAATACTTGGCGCATCGTGCATATAAATAGTATAGAAGTAGGCCGGAAATCAAATATACTCATCTATACATATAATATATCTATAATCCCCTAAAAAACGATGCGCCAAGTATTTTTTGAAAGTTTTGACTTGGCCATTTTTCATATCACTACATTTCAATGCTGAATTTTTAGATTTCTTCAATTTTTTTTTTAGTTGAAGAGACTTGGCTGGTATTTTTACACGAAGTGTTTTTTTATGGGGATATCACTCCTTTTTTCAGTTTATTCTTACAACTTGTAACATATTGTGTCACCAAAGACTATAATTCCTTTAAAAAATACGCCTTTGTGATTTGATTGTTAAGAAAAATTGTGCTTGTTACTATGTTTATGCTGTAAATAATATTCTATGAAGTATAGCGAAAGTTTCGTTCCAATTGGTCCAGCCCTTCTTGAGCTATGGCATCACTTCCGGTTTTCAAAATGGCGGCTGACATCACTGCCACCTAAAATTTGTGTCTATAAATGTTATTGTTATGTTACATTATAAGCCTTCTGATTATGTAGTTATTGTTCTAAGAGATGATTTTTGTTAGATTTTGCATTTTTATGACGTCATTTCCGGTTTTGGTAATAGTACATTTCTATTTCGACTATTGATATTTTATAAAGAAGTCCGTCTGAATCGTTTGGCGCTAGCTTCGTCCCGATAGGTTAATCCATTTTTGAGATATGACGTCACTTCCGGTTTCAAAATGGCGGCACAAAAAATTTGTAAGGGCAAGGTATCATCAGACGCCAAAAAAGCACATGTGGTAAAAATTTTAGGTTGATCGGCTCAGCCGTTTAGGCTGTGGCGGTGATAGCAACGTTTCCTGATATCATCATCATCATCATCATCATCATCCAGAATCAGAAAGTGGTGTAATTTTACGTATTTCACGGCCCTCTAGCTCGCAAAAGGCATAACCTGTTGTTCCCGAATTTGGTATAAGTAGTGGGGTGGGCCATAGCTCGAAATTAAGATATTTCGCAACAATGTGAGATTGTCCAATTTTAAGATCCAGTAGGCCGAAAATGCCATGTTGTTGCTTACAGTAAAAGTGTTTGGTCTGCTCCTCAGTTTATTAGGCATTTTCGGTATGTTGAGTGAGTGTGAGTGTACAGTACGACTTAGCTGGGTGGAGCGACCGCTCCACTAGATCTATATATTTACAATAACGTCATTTTCATTTATATTATACTGTGTCCATGTGGCAACCATGTTATTATGGCAGTGTTTTTACAATAAAGTCTCTCTCTCCCTGCCTTCTTTAGCTTCTGCTCCAAGGCCTGTAGAGCAGCCAAGTGGTCCACAATTTACAATAAAGCTAGCGCATATCAAATCGGATGCAGTACGAAGGCCGAATCCTCCAATTGGTAGTTTAAATAATATCTTCTGATTGGTCGACAATCAAAATGTTTTGATGGTGATCAAGACCAACATAATCTAAAATTGTACACAATAAGCCCAACCAGTCGAGTATTAATTGAAATTTTACGAGTTTAGTAAAGGGTATGGGTTGTCAAAAGCTGGAAAAAGTATGTAGGAAATTCACGACACAATGGATCTGATATTCATCCAGAGTTTTTATATTATGGAGATTGGAAAGTTGCAGAGAAAATCGTCTTGTGCCGTGTTGTTTCTCGTGACTCGGGATGTTGCATGTTCTGTGCTCGCTCATCAACGCGTTACACTGAGCGTTTTCCTATTGTAAACATATAACTCCAACATTCTTGATTAGCTAATGGATTAAGAACAAAGAGTCTTGTCGGGAAAAATGTGAAAAATATAATCTGGTCGTTAAATCGGGAATTATTATCCGATCAAATTGAAATTTTGCTATTACCTAATCAGGACCAAAATATTAAAATATATTACATATTTCAATATTATATATTATACAAATTGTATATACATTATATTTTATAATATTATAATATTTAACAATATTAACATTCGATTAATTATCACATTTATTATAATTATGACAATGGAAGCAAGAATCGCACCATCTTGACTCCTTCAGGAGACTCAGCATCACCCATGTCAAAAGGTCGCTGATTATCGTTGTTTCTTGCTTTAGGATCAGCACCGTGTTCAATCAGGTATTCAGCAACTTGCAACTTCCCTTGCCAAGCAGCATAGTGAAGCAGAGTGGACCCAGCACTGTTGGTCACTGCGAGGTCAGCCTTGTGTTCAAGTACCAGATATTTGAGCACGTCTAACGAACCTCCTCCACATGCGAAATGTTGAAGTGTGTCCCCATACATGGTGGTCACTGTTAGGTCAGCGTTTTGTACTTGTACAAGATATTTGAACACGTCTAACGAACCTCCTCCACAAGCGTGGTGTTGAAGTGTGTCCCCATCATCGTTGGTCACTCTGAGGTCAGCCTTGTGTTCAAGTACTAAATATTTGAAGACGTCTAACGAACCTCCTCTACATGCTCGGTGTTGAAGTGTGTCCCCATACGTGTTGGTCACTGCGAGGTCCGCCTTGTGTTCAAGTACCAGATATTTGAGCACGTCTAACGAACCTCCTCCACATGCGAAATGTTGAAGTGTGTCCCCATACATGGTGGTCACTGTTAGGTCAGCGTTTTGTACTTGTACAAGATATTTGAACACGTCTAACGAACCTCCTCCACAAGCGTGGTGTTGAAGTGTGTCCCCATCATCGTTGGTCACTCTGAGGTCAGCCTTGTGTTCAAGTACTAAATATTTGAAGACGTCTAACGAACCTCCTCTACATGCTCGGTGTTGAAGTGTGTCCCCATACGTGTTGGTCACTGCGAGGTCCGCCTTGTGTTCAAGTACAAGATATTTGAGCACGTCTAACTTCCCAAACTCACATGTGAAGTGTTGAAGTGTGTTCCCAGCATCGTTGGTCACTGTTAGGTCAGCCTTGTGTTCAAGTACTAGATATTTGAGCACGTCTAACGAACCTCCTGCACATGCTCGGTGTTGAAGTGTGTTCCCAGTATTGTTGGTCACTGCGAGGTCAGCCTTGTGTTCAAGTACTAGATATTTGAGCACGTCTAACGAACCTCCTATACATGCTCGGTGTTGAAGTGTGTCCCCATACGTGTTGGTAACTGCGAGGTCAGCCTTGTGTTCAAGTACCAGATATTTGAGCACGTCTAACTTCCCACACTCACATGTGAAGTGTTGAAGTGTGAACCCAGCATTGTTGGTCACTGCGAGGTCAGCCTTGTGTTCAAGTACTAGATATTTGAGTACGTCTAACGAACCTCCTAAACATGCTCGGTGTTGAAGTGTGTCCCCATACGTGTTGGTAACTGCGAGGTCAGCCTTGTGTTCAAGTTCTAGATATTTGAGCACGTCTAACTTCCCAAACTCACATGTGTAGTGTTGAAGTGTGTTCCCAGTATTGTTGGTCACTGCGAGGTCAGCCTTGTGTTCAAGTACTAGATATTTGAGCACGTCTAACGAACCTCCTAAACATGCTCGGTGTTGAAGTGTGTCCCCATACGTGTTGGTCACTGCGAGGTCCGCCTTGTGTTCAAGTACAAGATATTTGAGCACGTCTAACGAACCTCCTAAACATGCTCGGTGTTGAAGTGTGTCCCCATACGTGTTGGTCACTGCGAGGTCAGCCTTGTGTTCAAGTACTAGATATTTGAGCACGTCTAACGAACCTCCTAAACATGCTCGGTGTTGAAGTGTGTCCCCATACGTGTTGGTAACTGCGAGGTCAGCCTTGTGTTCAAGTTCTAGATATTTGAGCACGTCTAACTTCCCAAACTCACATGTGTAGTGTTGAAGTGTGTTCCCAGTATTGTTGGTCACTGCGAGGTCAGCCTTGTGTTCAAGTACTAGATATTTGAGCACGTCTAACGAACCTCCTAAACATGCTCGGTGTTGAAGTGTGTCCCCATACGTGTTGGTCACTGCGAGGTCCGCCTTGTGTTCAAGTACAAGATATTTGAGCACGTCTAACTTCCCAAACTCACATGTGTAGTGTTGAAGTGTGTTCCCAGTATTGTTGGTCACTGCGAGGTCAGCCTTGTGTTCAAGTACTAGATATTTGAGCACGTCTAACGAACCTCCTGCACATGCGCGGTGTTGAAGTGTGTCCCCAGCATTGTTAGTCACTGTGAGGTCCGCGTTGTGTTCATGTACTAGATATTTGAGCACATCTAACGAGCCTCCATAACATGCGCGGTGTTGAAGTGTAAACCCATCACTATCTCTCGCAGTCAGCTGACCTCCGTGTTCAAGCAAGTATTTCACTTCATCTAAGTCACCTGCTTGTGCAGCTATTAACAGTAGAAGGTTGTTTGCATCAATATCAGGAGCCACCTCTTGGTCGGGTTGCTTTGCTTCTTCAAGAGCTTTGACATATTGTTGAATCAAGTGTAGATTTCTGTCCATTGCATACGCTGCCATGCCTTGTCCTTTGTTCGACTTGACTGTGATGTCAGATCCGCTTTGAACCAGTAACTTCAGCATGGCAATGGCTTCTTGCTCTTGCTTTGCAGTTTCATTGGTCATATTACACACATTGAACAGTGCTGTCAATCCTTGGTTATCTCTTGCATTAATGTCTGCTGCATTTAACAGCATTTTCACGCATTCTGGGTAGTTCTTCATGACAGCCCAATGGATCGGCGATGTGCCCTGAGTGTTGAAGCAATCAACACTTGCACCATTCTCAATGAGGTCTGTAATAAGAGACAAGTTGCCTTGGAATGTTGCACATAGAAGCTCCACATTCATCTGTGTTGTTGTCAAATTGCTCAGCTTGTTGGTTTCTAGTTTTGCTCCATTCTGAATCAGGCAGTCCATAAGATGGGTATTCCCGTGGTGTGTGGCGTACAGCAATGGCGTCCACCCCTCGTTGCTTCTTGCATTGACATCTGCGCCTGCATCAATCAACAGCATTGCTGCTTCCTCGTGATCTTGCTCCATTGCACATAGCAAGGGCGTCCACCCTTCGGTGTTGCTGGCATTGATTTCAGCACCTTCATTGATGAGAGTTACCAATGTGTCTGCATTACCAAACCTTGCCCCATACATCAAGGGTGTCCAACGGTGCACATTCCTGGCATCAACTGCAGATCCAAGCTTAAGAAGGAGCTTGACACATTCCGTTTGACCTTGACCAGCAGCGAAGTGAATTGGCATGTTCTTTTGATCGTCAGTGACATAAACAGCAGCGTGGTTTTCTAAGAGATATGGAATTACCTCCAGTTGGCCACATTCTGCGCTCACATGCATTGGAGTGACTCCGCCAACTCCTCTACAGCTGACATCAGCATGGCAATCCTCGACAAGGAACGTCACTACTGGCATGTCCCCATGTCTCGAGGCAGCAAGCATTAGTTCTACATAGCTGGAGTGTTGAACAGACAAGTATGCAATGACCTTGGTGAATACCTCTGTGTTGATGTTTGATTTAGCTTCTACCATATCAGCCTCGTGTCCTCCTGCTTGTAGAATCAGTCCTGCCACGGCCCACGTTCCAACCTTGTCAGCGTACCTCAGCGGGCTCCAATGTAGGAGGTCGTCAAGATCATCAACCCTCGCTCCATGAGCAATTAATGTCTGTACGATCAGCTGCTGTTGTTGTTTATCTCTGCCGCAATAAACCGTGGCGAGGTGCAGCGCAGTTCTTCCTCCGTCGTCCTTCCGGTTGACATCCACACCAGATGACAGAAGGCGTTTGACAGCTGACAGATCACAGTTGATGACAGATTCGTGCAAGATACAAGACTTTGACAGCTGCATATCAAGAAGACTTCTGACAACCTGAAATCTTGGCTCAAGGAGTGACTTCTGTAGAAAGCTTCGACATCTTGCATAGTTTTGAGATAACCAAATTGCAGTGAAATATTCACCAAACATTCTATGTAAGAACCGAGGTTTGTTGCCGACTATTCTTGTAATTAATCCCATTCTCTCGTGACCATTCTCTATTTGCTCTCGGAAACTCATGTACATTTCATCTGGTGATTTGACTGTCAACAGCTCTTCTGGAGAGAGTAAAACCTCTAGAGCAGCATGCATGTGATTGGCTAGTATCAGTTTCTTAAGATTTTCGTTATCTCCAATCACTGCAGCATTTTTCAAATCATCTTTCTTCTTCTCTTCGAAGTGAATCTTAATCTTCTTCTCAACAAAACTCTCAAAGAGCTTCAACAGGTTGATGTGTTCTGGCACTTTCAGTTTGCCAGTCTGTTTGTAGGTTTCAAGATATTCATCGAAGTACTCGGCCAGCATACGAGTTTGAAGAGCATTGGACACGATGCCATCATGAAGAGCGTATGAAGCTACTCTCATTATTTGAGATACAAAGTCATTCAATGCCGCTTCGTCGTTGAGGAACTTTGACTTACTATACGCATCAAAGAAGCTCTTTTGTTCATCCCGTGTGAAAGCTTCCAAACCAAATGATTTTACTCCCAACGCTCGTTCCAAAGATGTTTTGACAGTGTTACGGCAGGCAACGAAACACTGAGTTATTTTTGTTTCTTGAAGATGTTTCATAATAGAGCACGCGACGTTTTCGTGGATCGGACATACCTCGTCAATACCGTCCAAGAAAACAACGATGTTTCCAGAAGTATTCATTCGATCTTTAAACAATGTTTCTTCTACACCTGACCCTGTAACTTGAGCAAATTTAGCAAGGAACTTGAGCGCTGTAGATTTGTCAATTTGGTCTGCTTTCAAAGTCGCCAGATATGATGTACAATCATTCATGTTGATCCTGACCACCCAGGTTGTGGGATCGGCAGTCTTGGCAGCTTGGGCTAGATGAGTGAGGAGAGTTGTTTTGCCCATCCCTGGTTCAGCGATTAAAAGCACTGTTCTCTCGGGAACCTCAGTCAAAGATCCGATATTGATGCTGGTGTTTTCACGTGACAGTTTTCTTGGAATGTAATATTCAATCAGCTTGTCCAAATCACGCCCTATTATGTGTTGTCCATATGTTAACTCCGCCATAAATCTACCGTTAATGAGTTGTGACAGATTTTGACTATCCTTTACCAGATCGTTTAGGACCATCAAATGGCCTTGAAACAGTATTTGTCGTGATAGCAAGAAAGCTTTTGATTCTTCTGCAAGATCAAGCCAAGTACATTCACCATTTATTTTTATAAAAGTCAACAAAGTTTTCTCTAGGGCTTTTGACAAACTGTCATCCTTTGTTGAGAGAAGAACGCAGCGAAGCTTTCCATGTGACAAATAAATCTTTTCCATTTCTCTTGCGAGCTTCTTGACTTCGTCTTCTGCGAGTTGTTCGTCGCAATCAATGACGAGACCATCGCACAGCCCGTTCCTCCACACAGAAATCACTTCTTCTCTTCTAGCAATGAGTTCTCGCACACCGATGAAGATGTGGCTCTCAGTTTTCAGACTGTCGCTTATTTTTGCCCCGATAATTGTTCTTGTTCTTTCCTTCACGATAAAATTCACCAGTTTAAAATTTTGCATCTCACTTCGAAGTGTCATTATCGAGTCCTCCACAAACGTGATTTTCTCCTTTGCAAATTCTTCAGACTTGAGCTTTGACAGCTGAGCTACTCGCAAAGCTACAATTGACTTCCAACCTGTTGACTCTTGAGTCAGCCAATGTCCTTTTGGTTCCTTGTCGCTCCACCAGTCGTGAATCATTGAGTACAGCTTATCAAATAGAGTCTTTCCATCCACAATATCAATCAAATCGAATGCATTTGTGATTTCATGCACGATCAAATTGTCCAAACTGTCTACGTTTGCCTGTCCAGTATATAAATACATGTTGGATAGAAAAGATGCATACACATTTAGTTCATCAACCAAAGACATTTCATGTAAAGTCGACTTGACTAAAGTTTGATCTGGTTTGCCAGCAATCTTGCCTCTTTTCGACGCCAAGTCAGTGTTGTTAGAAGAGATTTTAAGTCTACTAATTCATCTGTGATTAACTGTTTAGTATTTCCATCTCCTACTCTCTCTGAACTAAGTTTAATTAGTCGTTCCTTAAACTCGATCATTTCTATGAGAGCTGTAAAAACTTGTGAATAAACGTCGAAGCTATGGATCAATCCTTCTGAACTGGTAGAAAAGAAAGGAATCACATCTGAAGAGGTATTTTTCTCCTTTTTTAGCTCATGGTCAGGCAAAGCATTAGTGTAAATGGCAAAGTGAAAATCCTCAAATTGCCCACACAATTTTAAATCATCGTCTGTCTCAAAGTCTGTCCTGATCTTCTTATATGAAGCGCCATATTTAACCAACCCAAAGTCGCTGTTCTTCCCCATGCTCAGTAGTGGACCAAAACCAACCTTGCTGCTTATCTTATGTTTTAGTTGTATGAAGGTGGTACTCCACTTGTCATCGACATACCGCCTCAACACGATGTCGTCGAAGGCTCCAGCCGCCGCCATGTTGGTTGCCAGTTGGAATGGCTGCTTGCTGTTGATTGCTCGGATGTAGAACAGCGCTGC